>OU612044.1:66640102-66800185 GCA_914767935.1 Coremacera marginata | reverse complement strand
AATAATAATAATAATAATAATAATAATAATAATAATAATAATAATAATAATAATAATAATAATAATAATAATAATAATAATAATAATAATAATAATAATAATAATAATAATAATAATAATAAAAATAATAATAATAATAATAATAATAATAATAACAATAATAATAATAATAATAATACTAATAATAATAATAAGATATAATAACATGTTTAAATAAATTATCAAATATGACCAAAAATTTAAAAGGAAAAGTATTTTTAAAATAAAAAAAAGAACCGACCACAAAATCACTACAAAGTGAAAAATAATTTTAAAATTACTTTTGCTATAATATAAAATTATACTATAAAATTACTTTTGCTATTTGATAATTTATCTTAACATATTATTACATATGAAATCTTATTATTTTAATTATTTTCTTATTTGTTTTATTATCATAAATATATTAATTTTTTCATGATTACAAAAGCTTTTAATGTCGTCTAATAAAATCGGACTTTTAATCAGAAGCGCCAACTTCAAAGCATTTGTAATCATGAAGAAATTAATTTATTTATGATAATAAAACAAATAAGAAAAAATTCAAATAATAAGAATTCATATGTAATAATATGTTTAGATAAAACATCAAAGATGACCAAGAAATAAAAAGGAAAAGTAATTTTAAAATTATTTTTTACTTTGTAGTGATTTTGTAGTCGGTTGTTTTTTTTTAAGTTTTTGTAACACTGTTTGAATTTTTTAGCTCCAAAAATTGTAACTTAAGTTTAAACATTTCATGGTTCCAAAAAAGCATTTTAAATGTTTTTTTTTTGTTGTTTGGGCAACTCAAGCTAACAAAACGATGATAATTATCAATGGAAATCTGAGCGTAAATTAGTCGATTATTTTTATAAAACTTTAATTTCTAACTGCTATGGCGGCAGAGTTTTTCGAAAATGGAGAGGACTCACTGTATTTATCATAAGGAGTGGCATCAAAAGGGTAAATAAGTGCTGCCACGATTGCCCAATAACTAGTAATCTCTTAAAAATTAAGACCAAAACAGGTATATATGACTGTAATAATAATCATGATTCTTCTTCCGAAGACGAAGAGACATTATTTAACTTCAATGTAAACAATGTAAAAATGTTTTTTTGATACCATTACTCAATTGCTCGTAACTCCGATATTTATCCAGAGATTTTCTACGTCAATAACTCATTTTCTTCTTAAAAATGTATATATACGTACATTTTTTTTAATATTTGTATTACATTTTTTACTTAATTGAAATAAAAAATTAATTTTAATTAATTTTAAATAAAAAATTAATACATTTGCAAGGTGATAGAATCAATTAAAGATTTTAATTTTGGCCAAAAAATTCAAGTTTTGTCATATTTTTTCGAAATGGATTGGAAAATAATTCTTTTAACGATTGTCAAAAATTGAATCACCTTTATAATGGCATCTTCTGCAACTCTAAAACTTACTCGATATATGGTCTGATATGTGAAGCTACCTCCGAAAAAAATGCAAGAAAAATTTCAATATTCATATATCGAAAATTTAAAAAAAAAAAAGACGAAATGGCCATTTCAGCCCTTGAAGGGACTTTGACTGAGCTTCTTATGATCAATTGTGTTGTGTGTTGTTTGAACACAAATGATCGAGAACTGGACCCACCAGCTTTATGCCGACTCCGAATGGCTTATGTTCTCAAGAAGCTTTTCATGGCAGCTTTTTTACTCTCTAAGGTTTTCCATTGTCTGCAGAGAGATGACGGCAGAACAGAAAAATCAATTCAATTGAAAAAACTTTCTGTGTCAGATGGGGGATTCGAACCTGGGTTCTCTGGCGTATGAGCCACACACTCTACCCACTACACCACGGCCGCCACGAAAACCTATCCATAAAATTTTTTTTTTTTTTAACCAGTGCAAGTAATTAATGAATTTGCAAGTACCTATTTTTTATTTTTTTCGTTTTTATGACTCTTATGGCCGTATTTTATAAAAGGCAAGCGATCACCTTGCTTGGGATTTTTGTCTGGCAACAAATTTCATTAGAAAATTTCAATGAGAGAAAGGGAGTTTATTTTAATTCATATGAAAACGGAGTTAACAGACAAAAAAATCCCAAGAGATGTGATTGCTTTTGTTTAACAAAATACGGCCATTAAGCTCAGACTGTTTGTCTAGAACAGGGGTGCGCAAAATTATACATTCACATTTTTGTGACTGTATTGCAAAGCCTTTGTTTTAATAGTTTTCACTGAACGAAAAGCACAAGGTTGTTCATTCGTACGATCACAGCCTAACGCAACCTTAAAAAATGATTGAAGCAAATGAAATGCATGACTTGGTTTCTTTATTGCTTCAATGTGTTTTTTGGCTCAACTTAGCAAGCGTTCACTATATTCGTAACCTTAGGCAATGCAGAATAAAGCGGCCGCAACTTAACAGCATGAAGTTAGTACAATATCTGATCGTATCGAATGAACGAACAAACGCGTTAATGACATGTCGTATTCAATAAGGCAACTCAGAAGCGAGCGGCCGCAACCTTACAGCATGTAGTTCACTCAGCGATTGATCGTATTATTTTATTCAGTGTAAGAAGTTCTCACCTCGACTAAAAAGCTTTTTCAATTAAAAACTGTCGTATGCGTGTGAAAGCTATCCGCCCATAGGGGGCCTTTTGCGTACTCCTGGTCTAGAATAAAAACTGCATGTTGTAAACAACAAAAAATATAAAAATAATATACCCTAGAGCTAAAAAGCATGTTGCAATGAATTTTAAATCTAGCCCTTTTTTTAGCTCCAACAGTTTTTATTTAGCCCTTTCTAGCTCTTTTTTCAAGAGATTCTAGCAGAGCTGCCAGATGGTGGGATTTTCCCCGATTTTCGGGATTTTTCGACTAAAACGGGGAAAATAATGATCAAAACGGGGAAAGTGTAAAGCTAGTAATAAGCATTTTCAGCATTTCTTTTAACTATCTTGTCGAACGAAAATATATCATCTTAATTTAACTTTAGGTAAATTTGTTAGACTATTTAGAAGATGAAAAAGTATAAAAAATTTTATACTTTTTGGAACTAATCTGTTCTAAAAAAAATTAACATTATTTCCGTTGGGCATGTTTTTTACACGTTTTTTCTCAATCAAAATGGAAATCTTGATATAGAATGCAGATCTCTAAGATATATCTTTACGATGATTTTGCTAAAGAGTTTTATACAACATTGATTTTGACGTTTACTTTAAAAAAATGGTTCCGATTTATTTCTGTGCCTTCCGTATTCAAATAGACTTATTTGATTAAAAAAAGTAAAAACAAGTCACCTCGTCATCCAAACGAGGAAGAGAAAATAATAACATGTTTGATTTAATCTGTGTTGAATCGAGCTTTGATTTAAATTTTCATAAAACTATTTTGTAAATAGTCAATTCAAAAACATATTCAACATGTTATTGAGAGGAAAATGTAGCAAAAGTCTTTCTCATTCTCAATCTTTTGGTAGTATTTCTTTGTTACCGATGAAAACTTTTGGGCAGCAATTGATGGACATTTTTTTTTCTGGCAATACTGCTACTCCCCAACATTATTGAGAGATATTCGTAGTCTGTGCTCTATCAACAAAGTTGTAGCACTGTTTCACCAAACTCTAGTAACATGAGCTTGCAGGTTGCAGCATGATACAATGATAAGGTAGGGCCGCTTCGCTGTGTGCTCTCCCGCGTCATCGAAGAGTGGATAATGAGAAGGAACAGATATGTCAAAACGACGAATTTCGTAGAAATTGCAACTGAAGAAAATATTTTATGTTTCCAAGTTGCAAACAGTGAGGTCACGGGTGTTAAATTTGTGCTAATTTGAGTGAAAATATTATAAAAAAAGTGTAATAAAAACTATAAAATGTGAAAGAAGTCTTAAAATTGCAAAAAAAAAACCTGTAACAGTTTTAACCTAAAAACAACTGCGAAACGTGAGCATAGAGAAATTCGCGATGAACAGCTGATTTTGACATCTATCTCGCTTTATTTTGCTTTCCACTCCATTCCTCTCCGAGCCTGCCTTACCTTATATTACATCTACAATAAAATACTCAATTTATTGGTTTTTAAGTTTAATAATATTAAATTGTTTGCCAACACGTGTCGTAACAAAAGTACAAAAAATTCCAAGACAAACAATAATAATTTTGACAGCTGACAGCTATGCCACCTGTTGGTAATGATACACAACATTTCTTCCCCTCTTTCAACTGCTACGGCGAGAACAATACTCGAGGTTTCCTCGGCCTGGCCGATCGCCTTGGGATAGCCGGAGTTGAAGTAATACATGGTGTAGATCCAGCAGTCTGACATTCGGCATTAGGAGTATGTGTGCTGTGCGTTGTCGAAGTCGGTTGACCAGCTATTGGAGTTGTAGAGTTTTGAATGACACCGTCTGCATCACCTGGTATAGGGTTTTGGTCAATCTCCATATTTGGCTCCTGTTGTATGGCACCTCCATACTCACGAAAATTGTGATCGGCTCCACGAACTGGCGACTTCACTGAGGGTGTGACTACGTTGTTATGACGAATTTGGTCCACATGGCGTTTGAATCTTTTTCCAGCATACTGAACTTCATAGTGTAGGTCCCCTAAGCGAGCAGTTATTGTGCCGGGAATCCATTTGTCCATTCGAGGATTTTCTGACAGGAAAAATACCGATTGTGATGGGCTGAATGTTCGGAACGTTGGTAAAAACTCAGCTTGTTGTTTTGACATCATCTTGGTAAACATTGTTTCTGGCCTTACAAGGTCTAAGCGCGTGCGCAGCGAACGCCCCAGAAATAGGATCGATGGTGGCTGACCTGTTGATGAGTGAGGCGCTTTTCTGTATTGCCTTAAGAAAATATTTAGGCACTGTTGAAGTGAATTTCTAGTAGCACCCATCGTCTTGAGAGCATCTTTTACTGTCTGGACAGTTCGCTCTGCTTGTCCATTTGTGGAGGGATGATAGGGCGCCGTACATACATTTGTGGTACTTAACTCCGACTGACTGCATAAAGGCTTTGAATTCTGCTGATTTAAAATTGGCCGATACCACTGTGACTGGGCTCCCATAAGCTGCAAACAGCTCATCCAGGATTGCTATGGTGGCATTGGCCGTCATCAGGCTGGTTGCTTTAACCTCAATCCACTTACTATATGCATCAGTTATAATGAGGAGCATCATACCTGCAAATGGACCTGCATAGTCTATGTGTATGCGCTCCCACGGTGATTTTGGGTACTGCCAATGATGTTCACGAAATTTCGGTGGGAGGTGAGCATGTTTGGCGCAGTCTCCACATTCTCTTGCTACACGCTCAACGTCCCCATCAATACCTGGCCAGTAAACAAAGGAGCGTGCTAATCCTTTAATTTTCCCCATACCAATGTGGCCAGCATGGAGGTCCTGCAACACTACATTCCTTAACGAAGGTGGTATGACCACTCTATGATCATATACCAAACACCCAGCTGCTAGCCGGTAGTTTGTTTCAGGTGCCTTGTAACCTGCTCGAGAAAGCGACTGGGAAGTTTCGATTAGTTTGACAATCTTACCCATAGTTTCATCTCTTCTAGTTTCCTCTGCTATTTGTGCTGACGGTATTGGAAGCTGGCTGATTTGTCCAATAATGAAGCGATCGAAATTATCGTATTCCATTTCTTCCCTCTGCTGAACTGAGTTTATATTAACTCGATGAATGTTTTCTGGTGATGATACTCGGGAGCAGTAATCAGCATTTGCGTTTGCCTTCGTAGTTTTGAAAATTATGTCGTAGTCGAAGTTGCTCAAAAAGTCGGCATAGTTTGCCATGCGACTTATACATAGCACCGGCAGCGATTTTTCAGGGTGTAATATTTGAGTAAGGGGCTTATGATCAGTGATAAGCGTCCAGTGTCGAGCGTAGAGGTATAGAAAAAATTTTTGAGTCGCCCAAACAATTGCCAATGCCTCTTTATCGATTTGCGGGTACCGCTGCTCTGTTGCTGGCATTGTGCGACTGGCGAATGCAATTGGTCGTTCCTGTCCATTATGGAGGCGGTGTGATAAAACAGCACCCAGTCCTGTCTTGCTAGCATCAGTCGCAAGTAAGAGCGGGAGAGAGGGATCATAAGGCATGAGCACCTGTGGCGAAATCAAAATATTCTTGATATCTGCGTGTGCCCTCTCTGCTTCTTTAGTCCATTTGAACTCCTCTCTGTGTAACATTTCTCGAAGCGGTCGTTCTCTTGTTGACAAATCCGGAATGAAGGAACCATAATATGAAGCTTTCCCCAAGAAAAGTTGAAGTTCTTCTGGGGTAGAAGGCTTCTTGGCATCGCGTATTGTCTTTATGTGTTTATCGGATTTATGTATTCCTTCGCCATCTATCTTGGGTCCCAAAAACTCCACCTCAGAAGCAGCAAAAATACATTTGGATTCATTTAACCGAAGGCCATTTGTTCTTAACGTTTCAAATGTTTTACTGAGGCTCTCCAACAGGTGATCGAAATTATTAGCATGTATAAGAATGTCATCGAAAAAGTTGTTCACATTTGGAATACCCTGCAAGATTGCTTCTATTCGCCGTTGCCATATGGCTGAAATATTCGCTGCACCATACACTGCTCTTGTGGGCCGGATTAACCCATGTGTGGGTGTATTCAAAGTTAGTGGGAATAAGCATCTGTTATATCGAGATGGCAAAATAGAGTGGCCCCCTTCATTTTATTGAATATGAATTCTGCCCTTGGAATTGGATATTCGTCGATAATCATTTTTGGGTTGAGAGTGGGCTTGTAATTTCCAGTTATACGGATTTTACCATTTTTCTTAGTAACAACATGAGTCGTAGATGCCCACTCGGAAAATTTAACCTGCTTAAAAAATCCCGATGCTATTTTCGCATCGATCTCTTTAGCAAAGGCCTCTCGTAGAGCTAAAGGTATTTCCCTGACCTTTGCAAAAACGGGCGTTGCATCTGGCTTGAGATGCATTGAAACAGGCGGCCCTATTAGTTTTCCTGCGTTGCCACTAAACAAATCCTTATAGCGTGCTTTTAAGTTCTCAAGACGTTGCTTTTGTTGGCTAGTTAAATTCGTTTCTACTGACCGTACATTTATTTGATTAAATTTGTTACTTTGCGAAAAGATTTCCACAAAATTTATCGCGTGCGCAAATGGAACTATCCACTCTCGGCCAAACAGAGAATCAAAGTCTTCTTCTACTATGTAAATATTTAGTCTACGAGTTGTTGTGCCCAGTGTCACGTTAACTGGAATTCTACCCAAACAGTATATCTTATGGCCTGTGTAGCTTGCAAACTGTCTATCAGTATTTTGGAATCGCCAAGCTGATTTGATTTCTCGAAGTGTCTTAATACTGATAATGCTACATGGCGATCCCGTGTCCAGTTCCAATCGGATTTTTCGGCCATCAATTTCAACTGCCAACATCTGCTTGTCCAGTGGTCTTATGGCATTCACATCATTTATTTTGTAGTAGCTTTCTACAGTATCGGCCGAATGTATCGGCATTGTTGACCGTGTATCCTCCTCAGTGATATGTGCCGTCTTCGTTCTACACACTTTTGATACATGACCTTTTCTGCCACAAGCATGGCACATTGCGTCGCGGAACCTGCATTGAGTTCGCGAATGTTGACCCCCACAGCCAAAACATTGTGTGCCATTCTCTCTGCTTGATTCTTCCTTCTGTTTGCTTGCCAGTTGCGCTTGTTGACTACTCCGCTTAGACTTTATCTGAGGTGCTCCATAGCCCAACTTGTTTGCTTGTTCTGTGAGCGGCGCTGTTGTTGTTGCGAGAGCAACAGCTGTATTTCGGGTAGCTTCCAAAGTATTTGCAATTTCGCATGCGGCTGAAAAAGTCACCGGCTTTTTTGCGACGATTTCGTCACATATGCACCACATATGCACATACATTGCACCTTGCCTAAGTCGAAGTATAAAATTTGCAGTCTTTCACCCGGATCTTGCACAAGTCGTCGTAATTTGATGCTTTCTGCGTACTTATTTTTTTCCTTGTCAAAGTGTTGAACTAAGGTTTCCTTAATTTCTTGATAAGTGAGCTCCTCTGGTAATCTGGGATTAATTAAAAATTTTAATGAATCATTCAATTCCGCTCCCATGTACACACGAGCATAGTGATGGTGCTCCTCCAGCGGAACCTTGCTTAACTCGAGCGCCCAGTCGAATCGTTTGAAATAGTCAGCTACTGTTGTTGACTCTATTGATTTATATTCTCCCATTGAGAATAGCGGAGGCCTTGGAATCGAGTTTTGCGCTGCATTGGCCGACGAAGTACTTGTAATGGCCGTGGCAGCTAAGGTTGCCTGAGACATAGCCTTACTTATTGAATCTGCTAGGATGCTCGTCAGAGCTTCGAGTGTTTCTTGTGGAATAGCCATCCCACTTCTGACACCAATATTACATCTACAATAAAATACTCAATTTATTGGTTTTTAAGTTTAATAATATTAAATTGTTTGCCAACACGTGTCGTAACAAAAGTACAAAAAATTCCAAGACAAACAATAATAATTTTGACAGCTGACAGCGTTGCCACCTGTTGGTAATGATACACAACACCTTATAACTCTACCATGGGTTGCAGCAAGGAGGGTAGATTCTAAAGAGAATTCACCAGACAATTTTTCCCCTTTTGCAGAAATTTTGAACTGGCCGACTTTGAACTTTAAACTTTGTATTGATTTGACAACTCCCGATCGCCGCTCATGAGAGAAAAGGTAGTTGTCAAGGCTACCTTGTAAATTATTGTATCATGCTGAGCATGTGTTTTTGTTTGCTCTTATTATTTGCATGTAGGTATGTGTTTATTTTTTAGCTGGACGCAGTGTTTTGTTTTGGTTGGATAAATTTATTGAAATTTACATTAATTGCTTCGTTCAAACATTTTTCTTCTGATTTTGAAGAAACATTTTTTTATCTATAAACTTTTAGCTACTAAAGAAATAATAGAAATTTTTTCTTCGATTTTGAAGACAAATTTTTTATATCTAATTTTTTTAAGCTGCTTAAGAAATGATAGCTTTTTTTGAAAAAAATTCTTAGTCTGATTTTAAAAAAAAATGTTTCTTCTATAAATTTTAAGCTACTAAAGAAATGATCGACATTTTTTCTAGTACAAAAATGTCTCTAATTTTGAAGAAAAATTTTTGATCTCTAAATTTTTAACTACTAAAGAAATGAAAGATTTTTAGTTTTTGTTAAAAAATTTTTCCTCCGATTTTGATGAAAAATTTTAGATCTATGAATTATTATACGCTAAAAAAATGATAGAAATATTTTTTGATCAAAAATTTTTCCTCTGATTTAAAGAAAAATTTTTATCTATAAAATTTTAGCTGCGGAAATGGCAGAAATTTTATTCATGTTGAAAACTTTTTGATGAACCCCTTCCTGTACTTGGACAATTCGAAAAAATATGAATTTCGAAGTGTGATGAGAGAGGCCGTACGAGAGAATAAAATTTTGCTGAGCGCCAGTTTAAACAGGTTTTGCTACAATTGAGAAACGTTGTCTATTTTCTAAAAAAAATTTATTTGACACAATGTGCATGTGTGTGTGTGTTTTATTTCTAGCTACTCGTATGGTACATTTGTTGTTGTTTTTGCTAAATTTATTGAAATTTCGTCCAAAAATGTTTCTTCTGATTTTGAAGAAAATTTTTCATCTACAATTTTTAAGCGACTTAAGAGACATAATTTTTTTTTTTTTGTTCACACCCTCCCGTTTTGAACAAACATTTTTGGTATCTAAATTTCTTTCTATGCAAAGAAATGTAATTGACAGAATTTTTGAAGTTATTTATTATATTTCATTGTGTTTTATTTCTAGAAAAGCTGCGTTTGTTTATGTTTTTACTAAATTTATTGAAATTTATATTATTTTGTTCAAACATTTTTCTTCTCATTCTGAAAAAAATTTTTGGTATATATTTATCGCTGCTAAAGTCGTTGTTTTTTGTTCAGAAGTTTGAAGTTTGAAGTTCAGAAGTTTGTTATTTCCGAGTTTGAACAAAAATTAAAATTTGACAATTTTTAAGTTGGTTTGAGTTCGCCAACTTAAAAATTGTTAGATACTTAGTTGTTTAAAAATTGTTGGTCTGAATTTGAAGAAAAATTGTTGATGTCTAATTTTTTGATCTGAAAACATTACTGTAATTATGATTAGAATAAGTTTTGTTCAAATTAATTCTTGATTACAAAAAGAACTGTAGAAAATTGACATTTTGACATTTTTATTTTAATTTGTTGTTTTTGGTTGCGTTTACATTTATTTCGAATTTATTTTAATTTGATATTTTGACGTACGTTTGAATTTATTTTAATAAGGTATACCAAACATATGCATTACTTTATAATTAGATGCGAAAATAATAATTAAAATCTTTCTCTTACTGATTATGAATTTAAAGTGCAAAGAATTTAATTTGATTTGTAAAACATTACATTTTAAGAATATATTGTGTACAATTATTATATACTTAGTGTCTGTTCATAAACACTGTGTTGTTTTTCAGAGGTGTACATATTAACAATTTTTTAATTAATTGAATACAATTATTAAACATAATTTTTATACAAAATAAATACAACAGAAAGAAATAAGCTTGCGATTTATTTCTATTTGACTTATTTTCTTAAATGAAAAATTGCTATACAATAATTACTTAAGCTTTGATTTTCCTTACCAAATACACAATAAAGTTTTTAAGTAATAAATTATTTTTTTACGTAAAGCAGAATGGTGTTTAAGTGAAAATGAAAAAATGTAGTGATCTACAGTTTAAATGAATTTACTTTTGAGTTTTGATTTATACTTTTTTACAAAAAACATCTGAGAAAGCAGAAGAGTCTTTAAGAAAGAAAATCAAAGGAAAAATTTTTTAACAAGAATAAAATTTCTATCATTTCCTTAGCAGCTAAAAATTTGTGAACAAAAAAAAAATTTCTTTAATTGCTTTAGCAGCTAAAATTAAAGGAATAAAACAATTTTCTTCAGAGAAAAAAAATTTTGATAAAGCAATTTCTATGATTGCTAGTTAGCTAAAATTTTGTAGAAGAAAAATTTTTCTTCAAAGAGAAAAAATTTTTGAAATAAAATTCTTATAACTTTGTTAGCTAAAAATGTATAATTTTTGAACAGAAAAAATTTTTATCATTTCGTTAGCAGCTAAAATTTTATAGATCAAAAAGTTTTCTTCAAAATCAGAGGAAAATTAAAAAAAAAAAAGAAATCAGTTAGCAGATAAAAATGTATAGATCAAAAATGTTTCATCAAAATCTAAGGAAAAATTTTTTGAACATAAAAAATTCTATCATTTCTTTAGCTGGAAATTTTATAGATAAAAAAAATTTTCTAAATAAAAAAGCAAATTCTATCATTTCGATTATCGATTATTAGGGAGTAAACTCTAAAAATGTCACACTTAAAAATCATCCAAAGTGTCTAATTAATTTGTAAAAATTTTTTTTAAATCAAGAATAAAATTGAACAAAATTTTTTTAAATCATGTAATAAATTTCGTTCTCAGATCGAAAAAATGTAGATATCAAAATCGAAGAAAAAAGTTTTTTAAATATCTATCACTTTTCTATGTTGGTAAAAAATTCTAAATCAAAAATTTTTCTTCAAAATCAGAAGAAAAATGATTAAACGAAATAGTGTAAATTTTAATTAATTTAGTAAAAATTAAAACAAAACACACACATGCACATAGTGTCCAAAAGATTTTTTTGAGAAAATAGACAATGTCGCAATTGTCGCAAGACCTGTTTTTATGTACATACTCATATTAATCTCTCGGACGGCATGTCATTACACTTCGAAATAAATATTTTTTCGATGTGCCTAAATACAAGGAGGGGTTCTTATACGATTTTGACGAAAAATTTTTAAACAAACAAAATTTCTATCATTTCTTTAGCAGCGAAATACGTATATATCAAAAAGTATTCTTCAAAATTAAAGGAAACATTTTTGAGCAATAAAAAAATGTCTATCATTTCCTTAGCTGCTAGAAATCACCCCAAAAAAAAAAAAACGCAAAAATTCTGTCAATTACATTTCTTTGCATAGAAAGAAATTTAGGTACCAAAAATGTTTCTTCAAAATGGGAGGGTTTGAACAAAAAAAATTATCTCTCTTAAGTCGCTAAAAAATTGTTGATGAAAAACTTTTCCTCAAAATCAGAAGAAAAATTATTGGACGAAATTTCAATAAATTTAGCAAAAACATATACAAACGAAGCATACGAGTAGCAATCCTGTAGGAAAATCAACTAATTTATAGTTGATAAAGTAGTTTTTTGTCAACCACAACTAGTTGAAATTCTGACTTTTTTCCATAGAGTTCTTGGTCGACAAAAATATCTACTTTGTGCCTAAAGAGAAGAATCCAACAAACTTGCCACAATGCAGACCGATTGAGGATTTTTTTGGAGAAGTCAAAGCTTCAGTGCATAAAAATGGTTGGAAGGTCCAAAATGTGAAGCAGCTGACCCGTCGCATCCGGAAGTGCCTAAAAGAAGTTGATACTAATGGTGTACAACGTGCTTGCTCAAGTATCCTGACCAGTGTTGCCGGAAACTTTTTTTGTAGCCAGAACACGAAATAAAAATAGCCAAAACATAAAAAAATAGCCAAAATATTTATTCATGTATTTAAAAAAAAAAACTTCCATGCTGATTTTTCTAACTTTGCTTAAGTTTCTAACTTCTTTAATTTTACTCTTTTTGCATTTCATGATAAAAGCCACCGTACTCTTTAGTGACAAGTGACTTGAATTGCTACATGTCAAATATTTGTATATTTAGCTGTGTTCAAAATTGCAACTAACGCAGAAACAATTCGCAAAAAGAGCTGGCCACACTGGCCTCACTACAAATGACGAAGAAAGTCGGCTTAGTGAGACCAGTGTAGACCAGGCCCGTAGCCAGAATTTACCTTAGGGGGGGTTTTCATAAAACATCTATAAGTAGATACCAGTAATATCTCCAGTATATCCAGTATATCGTGTTCTCGAACACGATTTCGACAATTGAAATAAATTAAAAAGAAAATATTTGAAGATCTTTAAAAATTTAACAATTTCATTTTCTCATGATTCACTTCAAATAAAAATTACTATATATATATTTTTTTTTAATAAAATTTTTTGATTAGAGGAATCGACTCCGATAAAGTCATATATAAATTTCGGACTATTTTTCAAAAACCGTAATTCGAAAACTGGTTTTTGCACAGCACCAGTATCTTATACCCAATTTATTATATAAGATATCACATGAAAATAAGTTCATGTTAATATTAAAATAATTACTCAGCTAGATCAATTTTTAAAAAAGAATGAAACAGTAATTTTTTTTTGGTTATTTAAGAATTTAATCGGTCCTGGATTTATATTTAAATTATTTGCAAATTAAAAACACTAAAACCAAAATTTTTGAACTTCCAAATTGTTTTTTAATTTTTTTATATAATAAAAATAATTTTAAAAATGCTGAAGCTTAAAAAACTGTAATTTTTAATTTTTTTTTATGAAAATTTGGTAACATGATTAAAAAATCCTAAAATCACTATAGAATTGGACTGTATAAAATGATTTACAAAAATTTTTTCTATTGAGATTTTTTTTTTTAAAAAAAACATATGTAGATTTAAGATGTTTTTCCGAAACCTGTTATTTGAAAAAAGAAAAAAACAGGGCTAAATTTTTGTGCCAAGTTGGAAATTTTAGATGTGAAATTTTTTAGTCATTCGCTTTACGTGGAATACTCCATAATGTGTTAAATTTCGTGGTTCATATATTTTTTAGACTTTTATACTTTTTTATACTTTTTGAAAAAAACCCACTCAAATGAATGCTTTTCCAAAAGTTTTGGGTCTAATAAGCTTACCCAGCAAACTATAGTTGACGACATTGTCGAATTCCGACGAATTCATAACTATTTCGAGCTGTCTTAAAGATATCGTTACAATTTCGTTACGCAAATATCGGAACAGTTTCACTTTTTATACGAATTTATAGAGTTTCGTTATGCGACTGTTTGTAAAACATATTGAGATGCAAACAGACTAAACTTTCCTTTCTTTCGAACTGGCTGAACGAAATCGTAACTTTTTTGTAACATTTTCGTTAAGACTCGTTACAAAATTGTTACGACATTTCTCGATACGACGAACTCGTGTCAACCACTTCATAAGATATTCTTAACGATTTCGTAACGAAATCAAATTCCGAAATCGGAAAGATTGCAAAATGTTTGTAACGATTTCGTTAAGAATATTTCGAAATCATTCCGATTTCGTTAGCGAAATCGTAACGAAAATCGTATGAAAGGGTTGACACGACTTCGTAATGAAGTATCGTAATGATTTCGTAACGAGTCCTAACGAAAATGTTACGAAAAAGTTACGATTTCGTTCTGACAGTTCGAAAGAAAGGAAATTTTACTTTGTTGGCATTTCAATATGTCGTACAAGCAGTCGCATAACGAAATCTTATATAAATTCGTGTAAAAAGTGAAACTGTTCGAATATTTGCGTAACGAAATTGTAATGATTTCTTTAATAAAGCTCGAAATAGTGACGAATTAGTCGGAATTTCGACATAGTTGTCAGCTATGGTTTGCTGGGTAGATATGGCATAAAAAATGTCAAGCTAATTTTCTTCAATTTACAAAATTATATTCATTCTAGGAATAACTTTCATATATATATTTTACTGGATATAAGGGACTTATTGAGCTCTGAAACTGATTTTTAATATACCAACTCCTTGGAGATGAATTCCAATAGAATGATTATGACTCTTATAAGGAAAATTAATCTTTCACTTGGCCAAAAAATTTTTCTAAACTTAAGTGAAGTTTTCAAGAAAACTAACATCATTATCACAGTTTATTTAAAAAAAAAAATCACATTTTGAATTTAATTGTCTTATTTTTTGTTAATTCTTAATACTTTCTGGACCATAAGGGGGGGTAGGGGTTTGAACACCTAAAATTCCCCCCCTTGTCTACGGGCCTGGTGTAGACAGCTCTGTTTGTGCAGTGTTTCTGAATTAGTTGCAATTTTAAACACAGCCTTATTGCGTTGTACTGCACGATTGACAATATTGGTATGCCGTGTTCACAGGAAGGGAAAATTCACCATCGCGAAAAAATTTTAAATCATTTAGGTTAGGAAAAAAAATTAATTTTCGCCAAAATAAAAAAAACACCCGAATTAAAAAATAGCCAAATGAAAAATAAAATCGCCAAATAGCCAAAAATTTACCGCGATAAAGAAAATAGCCAATTTTGGCTACAAATAGCCAAAACGGTAACACTGGTCCTGACTAAACTACGACGTGTTGCTGGCAATTTCCCGTATTTTGAAATTCATTCATTTTTTTCTTTTTAAAATAATATAATTATACTACATGGAATATCTTACTTTTGTGTTAGTAGTATTTTTTGAGTTACGCTGAAATAAAACTTGTGCAGATTTTTAGTTGTAACACGTTAAAAGATTTTTTTAAAAACCGTACTTTTCAATCAACAGTTGCTTTTTAAAGCAATTCATGTGTGCCTCCAGTTAAAATGTTTGGACTCCATTGATATAAAACGTTACTAATATGACTTTATTAAAATTAAATTAGTTCGATTAACAGCTCCTTTCTGCTTGTTACCTGAAGAAGGAATTGCTAAGGAGCTCTTGTTCACCTGAATTGTCCCAGCGGCTCCATATGGAGCCACTAAATATACTCGTTAAGATTATTTAGGTCTTAATCAGGAGAATTTTATTTCATTCTAATAAAGACGTCTGTTACTTCTTAAAACATTGTTTTTTAAGACCTAGTAACCTTTGTGTCTCTAGGTGTTATAGCTTTTCCACCAGACTGGAACCTTTCTTAACAATTTTCCGAAAATTTTCCCGAAACCGTCAAACTGATGGTCGTGTATTTTTCCACGTATGAAACTATCAGGTAATTATGCGAACGAAATTTTATTGATCTAGAACAATTTTTTTGGGAAATATACTAGATTACCGATTTGGTTTATTTTAACACCAAATATTTCTTTCTGTAAAATAATTATGTGTACGAATTTTAATTGATCTGGGATAATTTTTTGCGGAAATATACCAGATTACCCATTTCAGTTGTATGGGAGCTGAGCAGGTCATTCATCCGATTTGAGCAAGATTTTGTAAGAACAATTCCCTTATTATAAAACTCGCAAATTTTCATGATTCTAAAGCAACCCCTTCTATTTTTGTCCAAACACTATTTAGGCTCGTCATACTGTGCGGCGTTGCTCCGGATGCTTCTGGTCCAAGCCGGAAACGAAAAGCAAACGATAATTCAGAAAATACGTTACGTTATGACGGCCTGAATCATTGGCTGACACCATCAGCTATTAGAAGAGATGCGTCGCAGATTGTTGCACATCCCGAAACAGAACTGAATGCAAAAAATGTTATGTTGGTATGTGCATTGCTTGCCTCGAAAAATACCACACACTAATATAAATACTATTTAATATAAATTGAAATCACTTATTTTCAATTGATTTTTCTTTTTATAAAAAATATTTATAAAATATTTTTTTATCTGCTTGATTTTATTAAAATATACTTATATACCCAAAAATTTATTATATAAGCAGTGGCCAAAATATTTGCGGTTGCCGCAGAGCAACGAAATTTGGTGTGGACGACTTGTTTACATAGATTAAGAAATTTTCCAAATATTGGTCAAATCGGACAATGACCACGCCTACCTCCCATATAAGACAAAGTTAAAAATTGATGTACCTTTGGACTCCTTCAATATTTTTTGAAACAATTACTAAAATTACTAAAATTATTAACTAAATTATTAAGTTAAAAAACAGTCTAAGATTACTTCAAAAAACATTCGCACCAAAAATGGCGATAATCAGACCATTATTCGAGGTACCCTCCATATAACCCGAATTTTAAATATCTCGTATCTTTAAAAATAAATACTTTATTTTATTATAATCACACGCTAATATTTTCAGTATTATAGCAATGGTCGTTACTAAAAATGGGCTGGGTCAGAAAAGTTTTTGGGGTACCCCTCATATAACTTCAATTCTTAAAACCCGAATATTTTTATCATAATCACTTCATTTGAACAAAATAACAGAGAGAACTTCATTTTATCCCAACTAAGTCTTTGCTTAAAATAGCCTGCATTGATACATTGTTTGGGACACGCACCATATAGCCCACGTTTTTGAAACACTTTCACTTTAACATTTTATAAAAAAGGCGTTTTTCCAAATAAAGATTTCTTATAAAATATGCTAACTTCTGTGTGTGCTAGCCCAATTTAAGCCAAATTTTCAAAACACCAAATTTTCAATACAAAAAACAATGTGAGATCATTTAATAAAGAAATTTTTTTAAAAAATAATATATTCATATATTTTATATACAAAGGGTGGTTAAATTTTAAGGGCCGATGTTGAATGTGAACCACACCTAAATGTCAAGTTTTTTCTGCATTTCATTTTACATTTCTCAATTTCAGACTAACTCAATTTGAACCATGAAAAGATACACAATCGAGCAACACGTTAAAGTTATTCAGGCTTATTATGAAAATGGGCGTTCAAATCAAAATGCATATCGTGCACTTCGTGATTTTTTCGGTCAATTGAATCGTCCAAATGTGCGTACAATCGGAAAAATCGTGCAAAAATTTTGAGCAAACCGGGTCTGTAGGAGATGTGAAAACACCAGTGCATGCTCGTACAGCTCGAACTGCAGGAAATATTGCTGCTGTTCGCGATTGAGCCGTCCACCTCAACTCGTCGTCGTGCCCAACAATTGCACCTCTTACGCTCGTTTTTGATGAACATTATGCATAAAGACTTGCATTTACACGCTTCCAAGATGCAATTGACTCAAGAACTAAAGCCTCTTGACCAATTCAAGCGTCGTCAATGGTCAGAATTGTGGCAAGAAATGGCAACAGTGGATGATCAATTTTTGAAGAAAATCATCTTCAGTGATGAGGCACATTTTCACCTCAGTGGATTCGTCAATAAGCAGAATTGCCGCATTTGGGCGAATGATAATCCAAGAGTGATTGTAGAAAAACCAATGCACCCACAAAGAGTGTCTGTTTGGTGCGGTTTATGGGCTTGCGGCATCATCGGGCCGTACTTTTTCCAAAATGAAGCTGGTCAGGCAGTTACTGTGAATGGTGTTCGCTATCGTGAGATGATAACGAACTTTTTATGGCCCGAATTGGAAGATATGAATGTGGAAGGTATGTGGTTTTAACAGGCTGGTGCCACTTGCCACACAGCTAATGAAACAATGGCTCTTTTGCTCGACAAATTCAATAGCCGTGTTATCTCACGTGGTGGCGATGTCAATTGGCCGCCAAGATCATGTGATTTGACACCGTTGAACTTCTTTCTTTGGGCTTATTTGAAAGAAATAGTGTACGTCGATAAGCCAGCAACAACTCAAGAGCTAAAGGATGAGATAATTCGGCACATTAACGGCATAGAACCTCACTTATGCCTCAGCGTCATCGAAAATTTTGACCATCGGATGGAGGTGTGCCGCCGAGGTCGCGGCGGCCATTTGGCCGATATTTTATTCCATGCATAATTGAACTATACCAATATTATCATAATAAAAAAAATGACAATAATTTCCTAAATAATTTGTGTTTTATTCGAAATCAACATTGGCCCTTAAAATTTAACCACCCTTTAAAACAGAAAATAAAAATGAAAGTTAGATTACAAATAGAAAAAATTATATAAAAGGATTTCTGTAGTTAATCTGTTTCATCCAAAGTGTCACTTGAAACAAATTCTTCAAAATTTATATCAGAAATGAAGCTATTATGAACATCGGCATCTGGAATCTAAAATATATGGCAATAAATCTTTATAATCATTTCTTTTTGTTTTGGCAATATGTCTGCTCGAAGAAAGGAGAGGATCCGAATTTATCAGTAATGCAGCCATAAGATCTCGATTCCAATTTTCCCTTGAATTTTTCCTAGTGTGACCTAATTGATACTTTTTAGATTCCTTATGACTTGTCTCTAATGCGTCTTCGATAAAAGTCCAATTGGCAAATTAAAATTTTGAATTATTTCACATTCATGAATCAATCTTTTGTGGACAGTTATTGGCATATTATACCAGGGATAATTATTCACCTATATGTTAAAAGTATCCTTTAAAAGTGTACTGAACCTTGTGTTATTTATTTTTTTGCCGCTTACTAGTGTTCTCAGAATCAAACTGAAATTTTTTAGTAAACAAATTTTAATGTTTATTTCATACACCATTTCAATATTTGAAAAAACCTTCTGGCAGTATTCCCATCGTTTGAAGTGCCAAATACTGTTTTTACTTTATCAATAATAAGACCAATTTTATCTCTAAACTCTTTTTGTTGTTTTTATTTTTTGCTCTAAAAAATTCGTTTGTTTTTTTCGCCGCGTACCTGTCAGCATTTGAGAGGCATTCTGTATGCAATATGAATTAGGCATTCAAAAGTTTTAATCCATGCATGCAATGTAGATAATCCATATTGTAGATGTATTTCGTCTATAGTTTTTTGCATGCAATGAAAAGAATTCATACCAGATGGAGTCGCTCCACATAGATAACAATTCATTAATGCCCGGTTATGTGCCAAAACGTTTGCAACTGCACCATCAACCATTGTAAAATACAATTTCAAATTAATTTCAACGTTAAAATCAATAATTTTTGTTTTAAATAGCAGACATTTTCTTATTTGCTCCATTTCCAAATAGATCCAAATCCATTTCTACATTATGAATTAATGAAGGTTTTCCTTGCATAAAAATAAGTTTAATAGGTCTGCAAAATAACACAGATGGTGGACCATACTTCTGCCTGGCTATCAATATTAGTCATTTTCAGAGGAACCATTGCAACAATAAGCAAGAATTCATCAGTCTTGTTTTCATCGGAAAATTTTTCTTTGTAAACACTATGACCGGAACTACCATCAAAGCCATATTTGCATTCAAGAACACAATTAATATTATTTTCTATTTCAATTATTTTTGAATAAGCAAGTCCTGTACTTTTACTTCAGCTGATACTTCTGAAACTATAATAGGCTTTGGTATAAGGTCGTTTTCGTGTGTTTTAATTATTTTGTAATCAGGAAAACATTCAGGGTGAAGACTGTTTACAACCGAACGCAATATTCTATAACGCCTTACCGATAATTTCAAGTCATAATATAGGCTAAGTGCTTGAAATGGTGTCAGACATTGATTTGTTGACTCAATAAGTTTCCTTTTGGCTGATAAACTCGCTGTACTTTCAATTTCTTTTGGTGATTTCTCATTGACTAATTGCTGAACTTTTAGGCGCTTTGTTCTACTGGATGCTTATTCGCAATTCACTGGCTTTCTACCCCCTTTGGTTTCAGTTTTTCTAAAAGTAGGAGTATCTTGTGAGTCTGATATATTCCGTATGCCTCTACTGGTACTGGGTCCCTTAAATTTATGTAATTAACTGTAGATAAAATATTTCAGGCTTCAGGCTTAAACTCGAATTCTCCTTCCAGGCTTCTTCCAGGAGAATCTGAGTCAAATTACTAAAACGCGAATGAACTTACATCATCTAACCTGTCAGCAAAACAAATAAGAGGAGATTGGAGCCAATCAGGATGTTTTGTTTCGAATTCTTGATTAAATTTAAAAACAATAAAGTGCACTTTGTTAAGACTATCATTACTTAAACAAGGCACTGAATAATAAGATTTTAAAAGTGTTTCTATATTCTCCTTTTACTTTTGAATTGTATAATCAATCCTTGATTGTTTCCATAAATTGAAAACATCCCTAATAAAAAGTGGTGGTGCCATTTCTAAGACATTGTTTTGTTAGCAAAAAATAAATTTACTCAATGAGAGAAATTTTTCACCTTTTATATCTTAAAACTGGTTAGCTTCACTGCACTGAGACTTTTTGATAAATATGATAACTTTGAAAGACTGATTTATTTAGGTAAAATACTTTTGTTTATTTTAAGGATAACGGCATAAACCATATGTTTTTGACAATCAGAAAGACTGACATCAAAAATAATTCGCGTCCTAAAACTATGCAGTACAAAATGTGTGCATTCAAAAAGTTTGTAATATTAATAGTTACATAAAAAATGTAAAACTACAAATTTGTATGATAATAATACAAACAACAATTTAAGTATTGATGTCGAAGATGTGCCTTTATTTTAATTTTATCATTGTATATCGTTAATTTTAATCCAAAAAACCATAAAATTTTTAATTATTCATAGGAGAAATCAAAAAGAATTTGAAGAAGCACATATATTAGATTTGAAAGTCGTGAAAGTATTTTTCTAAATAATGGCCTTAAAATCGGAAATATGTTCAATTTTAAAAACGATTTTGGCTTCTCCTATAAAAAATGAAAATTATTGTTACGACTCTTTAGATTTAAGGTGACGATATTTAATACACTTATTTGTTTGTGTTTCAAAAATAAAGTTTTTTCTGTGAGAATGTAACTATTTTCAAGACAATATAATTTTTGAAAAAACTTGTAAAGTACAAATGAACTGATATATGTATTTTTGTTAACATCTTATTAATGTATTTTTATTAGAATTAACTTATGTTTTATAAATTCTGATTGTTCTAAATTCTAAAGTCTGATAATAATCAAGAAATTGATGTTTTTAAATTTGTTTTTGAGTTTCTTTTATATCTATAATCAATTTTGTTTATATGTATCTTTTAAATTGAAAGTGGAATATTTTTGTTGAATATAAAAATTGTAAGTGGAATATTTAGCATATATTTTTTTAACAAAATGCATATTTCTACAAAAAACTTCTGGCCACACTGCAAACAACACGATATCGTGTTCAAGATTTCGGCAAGAACTAAAGCAACAAGCATACGAACGTCAGCAGCAACTGAATCATCAATGCATTTTTCTCATATAATTATGTGAATTTTTCTTCTTTCTTTTGCTTTCGTGTGGCTATATCAGGTTGGCAACTAAGTAATTGCGGATTTTTTTCAGAAAATAAAAGACTATTTTTTCATAGAACGAAATAACTTTGTTCTGTAATGTATTGCCCATTTTGAGCAATGACCTTTTGCCATTTTTCAAGCAGCATCATAATTCCACGTTCATAAAACTTCTGGTTTTTATCAGAAAAAAACTGAACCAGGTACGATTTGACATCATCATTAATATTGAAATTTTTATCATTCAAGGAGTTATGCAAAGATCGAAATAAAAAGTAATCAGATGGTGCAAGGTCAAGACTATATGGTGGATGTCTCAAAACATTCTAACCAAGCTCTAATAATTTTTGACGAGTGACCAAAGTTGTGTGTGGCCTTGCATTGTCATGGTGGAATACAACACATTTTCGATTTGTCAATTCGGGCCGCTTTTCCTCAACTGCATTGTTCAATTTTGTTAGTTGTTCAATGCAGACATCTGAATTTATCGTTCGGTTGAGTGGTAAAAGTTCCAAGTAGACAATTCCTTTGTAGTCCCACCAAAAAGATAACATTTGATGAATATCAGCTTTTGATGTTGTTTGAGCTGGCTCACCTGGCTTGCTCCACGATCTTTTCCGATTGACATTGTTGTAAACAACCCATTTTTCATCACCAGTTATCAATCGTTTTAAAAATGTATCATTTTCATTACGTTTCTTTAACAAATCGCAGATGTTAATGCGTTGTGTTAAATGATTTTCTTTCAGTTCATGAGGAACACATATATCGAGTTTTCGAACATAGCAAAGTTGTTTTAAGCGATTTTCAATGCATGTATGTGATACATGAAGCTTCTCTGCAATCTCACGTGTTGTACTGTTACGATTCGAATCGATTATTGCTTTGATTTGGTCGTCATCAACTTCAACTGGACGACCAGAGCTTTTTTCATCTTTGAGTGAAAAATCACCAGAACGAAATTTGGCAAACCAATTTTGACACTGCCGTTCTTTTAAAGCTTCCTCACCATAAACAGCACATAACTTTTTGTGAGCTTGCGATGCGTTTTTTCCTTTCCGGAAATAAAAAAGCAAAATATGACGAAAATGTTCGTTTTGATTTTCCATTTTTCAACAGACGCCAAACAAAAACTACACAACCGATCAAAAAAATTTTTTACTGATTGACAGTTGAAGTACCAACTATCAAATAACAAAATGTGTTTGAGATTTCGATTAAGTCAGCAAACTTAAAAATTCAACTAAAGCCATCTATGACGGAAATCTGCAATTACTTAGTTGCCAACCATATATATTACTTTTATGCACAAAATAATTGATATTTAGGCATAAATTTCATCTTTGTACGATGAATATTAAAGGCGGTATACGGCCCTAAAGTGTCCCCCAAAAAACGTTACATGGCTTTGAAAAAATTTGTGAAAATACCCCCATACAAACCGCATTGTAAAACGTAATTCTACGTCAAAACAAAAAATGGTTTTGGAGCTATTCACTCTCAAAGTTGGAAAATGATTTCCGGTTTTTCAACATCACTAAAAACGCAATGTTTAATGTTGAATAACTTTTGAAATAAAGACTGGATTTAAATAATTAAATTCATATTGAAAACATAATTATTCAGAATTTTCTAAAACTTTCAAACATGATTCATTTCTTTTTAAAATTTATCCCACAGCAGACTCACAACAAAGTATGTATAAATGACTCAATTTATAAATTTTAATTTTAGGTGAAGAACTTCCATCACAGTTAATTGAATTAAAGACAAAAAACGCAAAATCGCACCTCTATCTTTTTTCCTCAGTTTTTAATAAATAAAACATCACTTTTTGAAAGTAAAAGCAAAATCCAAAAATAGCTTTTTTGCTCTTCACTGATGAAGTTTTCAGATTTTTTAATAAATTTTGGAAAAATTATATTTTTCAAACTAATTTTAAAAAAGAAATACTATAAAAGCATTAGATTCTATATTTTTCAAAAATATACAATTGTATATACTTTGAACATCTCGTTCCAGAGTTATGATATTTTATCTGTAGAAGGTATTTGCAAATACGAAAATTGGTTAAGGCGGTCTTCTCATTCAAAACCCGTTTTTTGGACCCTTTTTAAAAAAATTCTTATTTGAAAACGCAAAGAATAATTGAAAACTTTTTTTATTTATTGTATTACAAAAGGTTCAAAGTAAATAAAAGTTTTTTTTGCCTCGATACGTGGGCTGTTCAAAAAGTAATGAGACTTCAAAGTTGGTGGTGAAAAAAAAAGGTGTCGTCACGGCGGCCACGATTCCGGGTCTCCGGAGCGTCTGAAATGAAAAAAAAAACGGGGTTATAATCAGTATAGATGTAATTCTTGGGTGAACCTCAAGCTTAATTTTGTGATTTTTTTTGACAAAATGGCGGCCATTCAAAAAAAAAATTTCAATTTCGGGTTTTTTTTTTGTAGTTTAGTGTAAAAAAAATAGTAAAAAATTTTTTAAAATTATGGTCGAGGTTCATCCGAGAATGGTGACAATTCTGCGTCGATTCCATTTTGTTTCATGAAAATCGGTTCAGTTGAACTGGAGATATCATGGCCGCCAGTTCGAAAAACGTGGGTTCGAGATAAACGCGTTTAAAGTTTGAAGTAATTTTTTTGGGAAAAAAAAAAAAATCAAAAATGTTTAAATGCAGTTTTAAAGAGCTGACAATTTTTACTTACAAATATTAGTCGGCGATGCCAGCTCCATACAGGCCACCTTCCTCTTTTTCGTAGAAACTGCTTTCTGCTGCCCTCTCTGCTCTGCGAGCCGTTCTGCCAGCTTTTGATGATGCCGCAGCTCGAGTCTCTGATCGGTTCAATATGTCTTCATTGCGAGATAGTGCGTATTCGTATGCGTTTTTGCCAATCGCAATACCCATCAAACCCATAATTTTAAGTATGGGTATAAAACCGTCGTTGAAGAGGCACGTTGCAATGAAATTGGCCACTTCGATGGTGCGTGCGCCTGAGTTGATGTGTTTGGGCGAAAGTGACCAAAGAACAGAATTGTAGGACTCATTGGAATTCTGAGTTTCAGATCCAAGGCATCTTTCAAGCAAATTATCTGCCGACAGCGCTTCGTAAGCTGGTTTTATTACCTCCATCACCTTCTTGTCCATCAGACCTTGCTTCACAAAAAAGGCAGTATCTTCTAAAGTATTTCGAATTTCTAAAAATCCTTTTAGGGGCATATTCACAACTACCTATAAATAAATGCAAAATAAAAAGTTGAAAAAAAAAGTTGCTCAATGAGAAGACCCCCTTAATTCACAGAAAAAAATAATTAGTTTTCAGCTCATGCTGTGTGTCCAAATCTTCACGTATTTTCAAAGTTTTTGCAGAATTCTCTAAGTTGAAGAATTATCTGACGATTGATATATAATAAGTCATAATATTAAAAAAAAAACAAGTTAGTTTTAGCCGCAATAATTACACTATGCGCTGCTATTTTATATACAATTTTTGCCGGCAGCACCCCCAACTTTTGGCTGACATATGTACATTAAAGTAGCCCCCATTTATAAAAGTTTTATTTATGATGGCCGCATAGACTAAAAATATTCGATTTAGTATAAAACTAAAATCTATTAAGTTTCGTGCCGATTGATGAACTTTTAGAACTCGCTCAAGAGCCCGAAATTTGGAGAATCGTTTTATATGAGTTGTTCTTGGTATTCATTCAAAGAAGTAACAAAAACAATACTTGAAGTCTATTTTTTAAAAAAACCTCGCATGCACTTCGTTTTTTATTAAATTGTTCTTTAAAAGGAGATATGAGGTACACTTCTATTAAAAAATTCCATAACGACCAAGTTATTCAAAGTAATCACACAAGTTTTTGTATTTGTATTAAGTGTTGGTTCAGAAAATAGCTCAACAACATTCCAATTTTTTGAAATTTAGAATTTTAGGATTTTTTTTATTACAACAAGAAAGAAAATGGAATTTTTTTCGAAAAGTAAAATATCACAACTCTGGTAATTTTCATCGGATTTTTAATTTTGATACCTCATTTTAAAGAGCAATTAAATAAAAAACGAAGTGCATACCAGGTTTTTTTAAAAAAAATATACTTCATTGCATTATTTTTTATTACTTATTTGATTAAATACCGAGAAAAAATCATACTAAACGATTCTCCAGTTTTTGGGCTCTTGAGCGAGTTCTAAAAGTTCATCAATCGGCACAAAACTTTATAGATATTAGTTTTAAGCCAAATCGAACATTTAGCTATGTCGTCAACAATTCGAGCTAACTTTTTTTTCATACAAACGGGGGCCACCTTAATGTACATATATTGTTATACTAGTATAAAAGCCCATCCTATGACGGGTTGGAAGCATTAGCGTGAAAGCAAAAACGCTGTAATTATTTTTTGCCATTATTACAGTGCTCTACAACATACTGTTCTGAAAAATGTTCAGCCCTAAAGTATGCACATACATAAAAGACATGTATGTCACTGATAAGTATCAAAAAATAAATTCTGTGCAAACTTCCAGGCTGATCGCAAGAAATAAATACATTTTGAGCGATATTGGGTGCAGAGCAGGAATGAAAAGTAGGTACAATTGAACCTTTTTCCGATGTTTTTAACCTACAAGGTAGATTAGGTACAATCGCTCCATTTTAGGCACATTCCGCCCTTGACTGAATGAATTTTCCACTAAGTATTCTAAAAAATATTTTTGTTTATCAAGTAGTTAATTTAACATCTACTGGCTTTAAGACCAAAAAATTTGTTTTGTCAATTCTATTCTGGTTTCAATTCCACACTATTTTGAATAGTACAAGTAGGTACATATAAAATGAAGAAAAATATAAGCTTTAAGAACTCCTTCCCTTTACACCGTTTTCCTTTGGCGGCTTTATAATATCACAGCGATGGATAAGAAAGCTTATCAAATTTATTCCTCAGATACAAAGAACTTATTACCAAGGCTCGGATTCTGATGCCCTTAAGAACATCCAAAAATTACCTTAAAAAAAAAAGATATAATGTCCTAAAAAAGCATTAAAAATTCCATAAAAACCCTTAAAAATGCCCTTAAAATGAAAATAAATCAATATATTTATACCCCAACGCGTACTGCGTAAGGGGTATAATAACTTTGTCATTCCGTTTGTAACGCCAATAAGGAGGCGTGGCAAGTATAGAAAAGAATATATTTGTGATCAGTATCACCTCCTGAGTCGATTTCCGTGTGTTCGTCTGTCTGTCTGTCTGTCCGTCTGTCGACACGATTACAGCCGTAATTTTAAAATTATCGAAATTAAATTCAAAATATAAGCTTCTTTTTAAAAAAGAAAGATCAAGTTCGAGAATGAGCCAAATCGGATTAAAACCACGCCTACCTAACATACAAACTGACTTTATTTTAACCGTAAAATCTCTTCAGAATCCACAAACATTAATGAAATGCCTGGAAATTGACAATTATGCTTTGATATTCACCAAAAATTCTCACTATGAAATTTGAAAAAATCGGATAAAAACCACGCCTACCTCCCATGCAAAGTAGCTTTATATTAACCGTAAAATCCCTTAAAAATCTGCGCAAATTGCAGAAATGTCTTGGAATTTTGCAGATAGGCTTTTATATATAATATAGACTATCACTATGATATTTGCCAAAATTGGATGAAAACCACGCCTACCTCCCATACAAAGAGGCTTTATTTGAAACGTTAAATCGCTTAAAAATCTGCAAAAATTACAGAAATGTCTTAAAATTTTGCATACAAACTTTGATATTTAACATAAGCCACTCTTTGATATTTGGCAAAATCGGTTGAAAACCACGCCTACCTTCAGTACAAAGTGGCTTCATCGAAATTGAAAAACTTTGGAAAATATATATAACTGAATGACATCGTGTCTGTATGTACCCAAGTTCCGCCCACTTCGTTTATCAAACCCATACATATATTATTCGGTAAAATGTGGAGTCCTTATACTAGAAAAATGGGTGTGGCATTTTACTTTGTTTAAAAATTACTTTATGTCGCAGCTAAGGATAAATTAAGCGTATGACACAAATATTTTTGCAGATTATATAGGTAGATCAACAAATTTTGTAGACGTCTAGAGACTTTGAATATACTTCAGTACGGCCGCGGGGGGTATTTTAGCTTCGGTACCCTGCCGAAGCTCCATTCCATACTAGTTTTAACTGTTTTTAATTAAAATGTTTGGAACTAAAAATTTAAGTTAACGAATATATTCTTAATTAAAATGTTTGTAACTGCATTACGTTACAATAAATAACAATGTACATTTTTAAATTATTAAAATCACACAACCATCTATAGTTCGTATAAACTGTCTTCTATATCGAAAAAACTTCTTTCAACTTCAGCACAGACAAGAGCGCATATTTAAAAGATGAAATATCGTTTACATCCTAATGTACTTTTAGTTGCATATGTCCATTTAAACCACTTAATAATTCACCTACATACCCGGAGTTTTTATTAAATAGTTGATAAAACTTTCTAAATACATTCTCACCAACATTGGCAAGTTTCTAATGGCTCGTAGTATAAATTGAAAATTATTACTTAAACTTTTTTGACTTGAAGGCTTTGAAAAGTTCCTACGAAACATTTTAGATCCCCTAATAATCACTAAACTCACTAAAAATTATAAAAAACTTATGTAAAATTCTATAAAAATTACTCAAAATATGACCTAAAACTACGGAAAAAACCTAAAACACATAAATGACTAAAAATGACAAAAAATACCCTAAAAATGTACGGCCTCGGTACCCGGGGATCATTAACGGAGTTTTTGCATTATCAGAAAATGTCTATGTTGATTGAAATGACATCAAAATCCAAGCCGTGCTTATTATATTTACTTGTTTTAGGTGGATTACCCGCATTGTGTGTTGCATTACCATCCCCGAGCGACGACGGGTATTCCAGTTTTTGCATAAAGACCAAAAATCTATGGTGAATAATTTTAGGTACATTCGTGACCAAAAAGGTACATATTTTTTGGTAAACTAGGTACATTTTAAAATTTTAATTTTTCATCCCTGGGGCAGAGCAATGAGCTTTCCTTTTATATAGTAGGATTTGGATATTTCATTTGAGTATTTAGTTGTATATATGAGTTATATGAGTTACGAGTTTAGTTGTTGTATATATTGAGTTGGTTAGAGATATAAAAATAGATAAAGAGATAGAATGAATAAACCCTTTCCATTTCGAAGCCGTTTTAAATAGCACCGTCGTTCGCTTTTGTCTTTCGTTTATCTTTTTCTTTATCAACACTTAAAAGAAGAAAAATTCTTCCATTTTTCGCAGCTTTATTTATTTTATGGAGGGACATGACATTCGCGTCAGAGAAAACAGACCTTTTTTCAAAAATTCATAACTCAGTCAAAAACAAACATTTTTTCAATTTCTCCATTTTTTTTATTATTGTAGAGAATTGAACAAATTACAAGAAAAAAAATTCAAAAATATATAGTTTTTTTTATATAGCATTAAATAAAAAAACGGGGCCACGTGGTTGCAGCGCTGGGAGTTGCAAAAATTGTCCGATCTGGCAAAAAATGACTTTTAAATCTTAACAAAATTGGTTATCGTATGACACGAGCATTTTTTTAAATTTTTTTCAATTTTTGGTGGTGTTCCAAATTTGAAAGTGTGTTTTTTCGAAAAAAATATTGACTTTTAAAATTCATAAAAAATCGAAAAAAAAAATGTAAATAAAGCTCGTGTCATACGATAGCGAATCAAGTTTAAAAATATACAAAAAAAAAATTTCGTTAAAAAATGAACCCGCTAGTGCCGCAACCAGTACGAAATACATGGTTTCGAGCTAAACGCGTTCAAAGTTTGTAAACAAAGAAAAAAAAGGTTACCTTAAATCTGTCATGCCTGTCATGTCATTTTAAAAAATCGATTTCAAAAAACTGTCAATGTCATGTAACCCCTTAATTCAATGCTATATTATAATTTATATCAGCCGAGTTCGCATAGTCGTGCGGTCTATGCGTGCTGCGATTTCGTTCTGCAAGTTTTGTAAACTAAATTTATTATTTTCAAAATAAACAATTTATCATGCAGTGTATATGCAAGCAAAAAGTAGATCGACACCAGGCAAAAGTTTAAGTTCTGCGTCAAATTTTGCTGCTGCCTCTGTTCCCCCTCCTGCTACAAGACACGCCATATTAGCAGAAACGGCAACAAATGCTGCACTGTTACCATGCTCTCGTTCACTAATGGATGAACAGCTGACCATCTCCCAACAACAACACCAGCGACCAGAGCAATTACAAGAAAATCATGTAAAAAATTGGTCAGAGCAAAGTCAACAAGAGGAGCATAACATAAACAATAAAATGCCGCTAAAAGTGATTACATTAGAATATGGCAGAATTATAACATAGGGCCGACTCGGAGAGGAATGAAGTAGAAAGCAGAATAAAGCAGGCCAGATATCAAAATCAGCTGTTCATCGCGAGTTTCTTTATGCTCCCGTTTCGCAGTTGTTTTCAGGTTAAAATTGTTACAGGTTTTTTTTGCAATTTTAAGACTTCTTTCACATATTATAGTTTTAATTACACTGTTTTTATAATATTTTCACTCAAATTATCACAAATTTAACACCCGCTACTGCCCTTTTTGCAACTTGGAAACATAAAATATTTTCTTCATTTGCAATTTCTACGGCTGAGGTCAGACGATGATCGTTTGAACGGCATTCGATGAACTATTTCTACTCCCTTCCACATTTTGAAAGCTGGTCAGTCAGACGACAGTGAAGTGAATGGCGTTAAATTTTTGACACTTAATAAATTTCATTACTTTTTCTCCTCCTTTTTTATTTCGTACTATAAAAAATTGCTCTTATGGTCCAATTAGCCTCGCATAGCTTGGCAGCGCATAAAACGTATATAAGCGGCTGGCACATGCCAAAAAAAAAGTGATTATGCAAAACATAATTAAACATAGCACTTGGTCAACCAAATAACAGAAATAACTTTAACTGTAATAAGTATAATTTTTTTAGTACAGCCAACTTTTTTATTTTTATAGATATGTTTATGTTTTTGGTGTCATTAAAAAGAAAATAAATTAGTTACAAAATTGGTAATAGAAAAAATTATAATTTATTGCGAGAATTTTGAGAAATTTGCACTCAAAGTTGAAATTTGGTAGTTTCAACCGATTGATTTCATCTTCACACGATCACAGCTCGGTAACGGTTAAGTTGGTGGAGTTTGTTGGTATATCCATGAAAAGATAATTTCATTGCCTTTAAAATGAGCTATCAAAATACGTACGTAAGTTACGTAAGTTACTTTTTCTGCTAGAAGCAATAACGTGAATCAAAGTCGTGAAATATTAATTAACCCTGTAGCTCCTAAGAATGTGAAAATAGACCCCCCCCATCCCATACGATTTTTTGCTCAGCTCGACATAACCTTTCAGCTCCGTAAATAGTTGCACTCAATTGCGGGACACCCTGTATACACAGCGAAATAAATGATCTCTTTGATGTTTAGAAATATAAAATTTTTATGCTTTTATATTCATTTTCAATAAGTGGAATATTAACTAGTTTTCAATTGATTTATTTTAAAGAATTAAAACATTAATTTAAATATAACTAATTTTGCAAGTTGAAAATATATGCGTTTTTCAATTGATTTATTTTAAAAAATTAAAAAAAATAATTAAAATTTAACTTATTTAACAACTAGTGGAAAATATATGCGGACGAAAGTCAATTGACTTATTTAGCGGACATCACCATACAAAATATGTTAGGTAGTTCTATGGAAAAAAGTCAGAATTTCAACTAGTTGTGGTTGACAAAAAAGTACTTTTTCAACTACTTTTAAATTAGTTGATTTTCCTACAGGGAAGGTGGTTGTGACAGTTCTTTTCGCGATTATAGGTTGTCAAAATGGAAAAAAAAAGAAAACGCAATATATCCTGCTGTGTGTGAATATAGCTGCTTTGCTATAGCTGAATATAGCCTGCTTGAAAATAGCCTGCTGTCACTACCACCTTGTTAGTTGCTTCATGGTAGAATCGAAAACAATTTTCCCATTAGAAGTACATTAAGATTCTTGACAGCGAACAGGCAGAGGAGTTTTTTAGCTAGGCAGTACGCTGTTGATGGAAAAAAGTTTATTGCTGCCAAGTTCACAATCATCGCAAAATTGACATTAAACAATAAACAAATAAGCAGTAAGTATGTGTTGGTGTTGAATTTGCTATTAAACAAATTTCTGCAGTTTATAAATGTGTAGTCTTGCTTTTTATAGAATATAAATTTGCAGCAATAAAAATATGAATCTGTCAACCAGAACAGCTAGTGATTTTTTTCACACAAAAATTTTGACTCAGCACCAAAATTTCGCGTGTAGAATAGTATGCCAAAAAATTTTCGCTGCTGCAGCATACTAAGCTTTACTGCTTATTTTTTTTATTTTTGTATTTCAAATTTCCACGCCAATTATATGTACAGGCATATAATTGCCAGCGAAATTTTGGCATTTTAACTCTCCACACATGATTGTGAACCTGGCAGCACTGAACAAATTTTTCCGTCAACAGAGCACTACCTAGCGAAAAAAAAAAATGTTCGCTGTCAAAAAACTCAATGTACTTTTTATGGGAATTTTATTTTCATTTCTACAGCCAACTGAGCTATATATTTTGCAAATTATCCTGCCAAGAATAACGGTTTCATAAAACTCTTTTTTTATTATGTTATAGTATAATAGTATTACTTTTTTTTTTAAAAAACTACTTTGTACCTACTAAAAGTCAGCATATTCATTATTTCGCCACCCAGAAACACTGTTCTGAATGATGAATGCTGTCATGGGCAGCGTTCAAAAATGAACAAATTTTGATTGCTCTACAAAGTGTTCATCTCATCTCATCTCGCTCTCGCTCTCATTGTTTCTTGACAATTTTGCATTGAAAGCAACAACAAAACATTTCGAACGCCATTCAAACAATCATCGTCTGACCTCAGCCTACGAAATTCGTCGTTTTGACAACTAATCAACCTTTTCATTATCCACTCTTCGTTGACGCGTGAGGGCACCAAGCGAATCGGCACTATCTTATAATTCTGCCATGCATTAGAAGTGCTTTATAATGAAATTATCTCTCTGAAAAATATCAATGCCAACTGTTTGTCGGTAATCCATAGCCTTCAAGAAGATAAAAAAATGCTTGAAGAGAAATTATATAATCTGCAAGAACATGTTAACTTTGTGCTACAAAAGAATAGAAATAAATGCATTGAAATTGTTGGTGTTCCAGATGTTAGCAATGTCAACAACGCTCTTGATTGCGCTTTTAAAATTTTCAATGATGGTATTAACGTTAACGTAAATGAGACGCAGATTGATGACTGTTACGTAAATCGTAACCCTTAGAATCTAAGGGTTCCGCATCGTTCAATTCTGAACTAAATGTTTTGTGTGTAAAATTTGTTTCAAGTATATGTAAAAAGGCAGTGATAAAAAATAAGTATAGATTCAGGCATAATTTAAACACTAGAATATTTAATTCTGACAGAGTTTCTAATATTTTTAAAAATGATTCTTTATCTTTTAAGACCAGGTTGCTTTTTAATCAATGTAAAAAACTAAAAACAGAAAGAAATTTTCAACACTTATGGGTTAGGAATGATAAAGTTTTAATGAGCAAAAAGGAGGGTGACGTTGCGAGTATCATAATAATATATTTTAAAGTATGTTTATTTAAATTTTAATTATTTGCATCAATATAAAAATTTGTAATCCTCATTTAGATTTATTCAACATTCCTTTTGCGCTTTGTAATAATGTTAACTTTTATGATATTTCATTGAACCTAATTAACCCAAATAGTTTTTATATAATTCAGAAAAATATTTGAAGTTTAAGAAAAAATTTTTTCAATTTTCTTTTGCATCTTAAGTCATTTATTTTCAAGACTGTCTTCATCTTCTTAACGGAAATTTGGATCTATGATCACGAAATAACTTTATATAATATTCCTGGATATAAAACTTATGCTAATTGTGATAATGGAACTGGAGGAGTGGCTGTTTTTGTAAAAGAGATATATAAGTGTGATTTTTGTTGTTTTAATTTAAAAAGCTCTAGTGTGGCAAAGATTTGCTGATTAATTGATAATCGTAAGTACTCTTTCTTTTGTGTTTATAGATTCCACAGTAATTTAAATCATGGCTTGTTTTAGGGTGATTTGGATGCTCTTTTGTCTAATGTAAAGTCTGATAATGTTATACTGTTGGGTGATATTAACATAAGCCTTTTGGAAAATTCATCACTGGTTGATAAATATTTATTTTTGCTTTATGCGTATGGTCTTGAATCGTGCATAAATGAACCTACACGTATAACTGATAACACTTCCACTTGCATTGACCACATCTTTGCGAGGTTAAGTCAATCAAGTAATATATCTTTAAGCAGCTCGGTTGCTGATTTTCACGTTTCAGATCATTGTATGACGTGTTTACGTTTTGAAAATGTAGTTCTTCCAGGAACAACACATCCTCAGCTTGAAATTTCTCTCAATAATACTGATTTTGTGGCACTAAATAATAAACTAATTTTTTATTCTTGGGATAGTGTGTATAGTGAGCCTAATCCGTCTAAGAATCTTAGAAATCTTATCTTGTCAGTTTAATTCGTGTACTACTAGAGTGAGTAAACGTAACTCGAAGTTAAAAAAACTGAAACCCTGGATGTCTATTGACTTATTAAAAAAAATACAAAAGAAAAATAAACTTTTTAAAAAATGTTCCAAAAAACCTAATAATTTTAATGATAAATCTCGTTATAAAGCTATGTGTAAATAAATTTTAATGGAAGTCGTAACTTGTAAAACAAATTATTACGTAAATGAATTTAATTACATTAGAGGAAATGTAAAAAAAGAATGGCAATTGGTTAATAATATTTTAAAAAGTCCACAAATAATCACAAAATCGATTTTATAAAAGTTGAAAGAGCGTCTTTATATAAGAACATCGACAAAGCAAACGCTTTCAATTAATTTTTCGCTGAAATAGGTTATGACGTGGTCTCCAATGATGGAGTTAACAATTTTTCTTGTGAATGTTTAAATAATGAACCTATAAATAATAACCTATAATAAGGAATAGTTTTTTTTATCCAATATCGTCTTTTGAAGTGTATAAATTTGTTATGTCTCTTTAGAACCCTACCTCATGTTCTGATGGGGGGTTTTCTAATGTATTTATTAATTGTGTTTAACATTGCTGAAGTCCTATGCAATATATTTAACAATGGTATATTCCCTGATAGTCTTAAAAATGCAGTTATGATTCCATTATTCAAAAAAGGTGACGAGTCCTTGTTAAATAACTACACACCAATCTCATTGTTGCCTGTTTTTTCAAAAATCTTTGAAAAGGCTGTGAAATCGAGGAAGCTCCGGTACTTAGCTAAAATTAAGTTTTTTAGCAATTGTCAGTTTGGCTTCAGAGAAGGATTATCCACTGAAGATGCACTCTTAAATTTTTTCTCAAATATTTATGGTGGTTTAAATGATAAAAAAGTCTATGCAGCCCTCTTTGTGGACATTACAAAAGCGTTTGATACTGTAGATCACGCTATTGTACTGAATATAATTTGGAAATATGTATGTATTTATGATATTATGATATTAATTGATATTTTATAAATGTCAATTGTATTTATCAAATAGAAAGCAAACAGTAAGAATTGATGGTGAGTTTAGTAGCCCTGTTATTCAAATATAGGTGTTCCACAGGGCTCTGCCTTGGGGCCTATTCTGTTTCTTGTCTATATTGACTCTATTTTTAGTCAGCCTTTTTGAGCAAAACAATAGCTTTTGCGGATGATATGACTTTCACCAGTAACTTTGCCTTTAGCATGCATTGTGACATAAGTCACGATTTAGAAATTCTAAGTCATTGGTTCTCGTCACACATATTAGTACTGAGTGATAAAACCAAAATTATGTATAATAGTGTAGCAGGAATTGATACAAATTTAGGGAACTTTACTTTTCACAGAGCTGGATGTAGAAAATACACAATTAGTCATTGTATATGTAATTATTCGGTTAACTTTAATACAGATTACGAGTCTATTAATTGTACAACAAAATGTTTTTCCATGGATTGCATAAAAACATTTAAATATCTGCTACTTGATTGGAAAATGAATTGGGTTGATCATACAACAGCTCTTAAAAAATATATAATTGCTACTACAAGACATATTTATCTTCTTAAATTGTTTTGTTCCTCAAATTTGTTAAGTTCTATTTACCATGGCATTTTCCACTCAAACCTACAGTATGGTTTAGTATGCTGGGGTGGAACTCATGACAATAAAATCAATCCATTGCTTATCGCTCAAAAACACATTATTCGAATTATAACTAACAATAGCCGCTTTAAATGGAGCTTTCCATTGTTCAAGAACTTGCACATTTTACCCATTGAGCATTTGTATTACTTTAGAGTATTAAGAGTATTTTTTAATATGTCTGGCTATTTATTAAGGGGGTCTTCTCATTGAGCAACTTTTTTTTTCAACTTTTTTTTTTGCATTTATTTATAGGTAGTTGTGAATATGCCCCTAAAAGGATTTTTAGAAATTCGAAATACTTTAGAAGATACAGCCTTTTTTGTGAAGCAAGGTCTAATGGACAAGAAGGTGATGGAGGTAATAAAACCAGCTTACGAAGCGCTGTCGGCAGATAATTTGCTTGAAAGTTGCCTTGGATCTGAAACTCAGAATTCCAATGAGTCCTACAATTCTGTTCTTTGGTCACTTTCGCCCAAACACATCAACTCAGGCGCACGCACCATCGAAGTGGCCAATTTCATTGCAACGTGCCTCTTCAACGACGGTTTTATACCCATACTTAAAATTATGGGTTTGATGGGTATTGCGATTGGCAAAAACGCATACGAATACGCACTATCTCGCAATGAAGACAGATTGAACCGATCAGAGACTCGAGCTGCGGCATCATCAAAAGCTGGCAGAACGGCTCGCAGAGCAGAGAGGGCAGCAGAAAGCAGTTTCTACGAAAAAGAGGAAGGTGGCCTGTATGGAGCTGGCATCGCCGACTAATATTTGTAAGTAAAAATTGTCAGCTCTTTAAAACTGCATTTAAACATTTTTGATTTTTTTTTTCCCAAAAAAATTACTTCAAACTTTAAACGCGTTTATCTCGAACCCACGTTTTTCGAACTAGCGGCCATGATATCTCCAGTTCAACTGAACCGATTTTCATGAAACAAAATGGAATCGACGCAGAATTGTCACCATTCTCGGATGAACCTCGACCATAATTTTAAAAAATTTTTTACTATTTTTTTTTTACACTAAACTACAAAAAAAAACCCGAAATTGAAATTTTTTTTTTTGAATGGCCGCCATTTTGTCAAAAAAATCACAAAATTAAGCTTGAGGTTCACCCGAGAATTACATCTATACTGAATTACATCTATTATAACCCCGTTTTTTTTTTTCATTTCAGACGCTCCGGAGACCCGGAATCGTGGCCGCCGTGACGACACCTTTTTTTTTCACCACCAACTTTGAAGTCTCATTACTTTTTGAACAGCCCACGTATCGGATCAAAAAAAATTTTTTTATTTACTTTGAACCTTTTGTAATACAATAAATAAAAAAAGTTTTCAATTATTCTTTGCGTTTTCAAATAAGAATTTTTTTAAAAAGGGTCCAAAAAACGGGTTTTGAATGAGAAGACCGCCTTAAACAGGAACAATTCTAGTCATAATTTAAGGACTAATCATCTAAACTTTGCACTTATGCCGCCTCATAACTTGATTCATTTCATCTGCTTTTATATATGTACGGCTCCTAGGCTCTTTAATTGTTTTAATTGAATGTTCGTTGTTTGAGAAACAAAAATATGTTTTTAAATAAAGTGAAGTCTTGGCTTTTCAATAAATATTTGAATGTAATTGACTCCATAATCACTGATTCCTCGTAATAGCTTTTTTTTTGTCTTATAATTGAAATAATAATTCATTATTGGTGTATCATCGTTTTTCATTTCATTGTATTATCATCTTATTTAATTTGATTGCGTTATTTATTAATTATGTTACCTGCCTCAAATTTTTTCTGTCTCTCATATTTGTAAGACCCCACTACCATACTTAAATTCAGTTTATTTTGCTTACTTCGCCACTTGTTCAATTAGATCAACAGAATGCAGTATTTATTAATCAATTTTGTATGTAAGCGTATTTGAATTTTTTGATTAATACATAAAATTAATAATTAAAAATTAATAGTTTTATTGAACTTAAATGCTATTTGAACTGCCTTCCAGTAGTAGTTCATGAGAATGTCTTTTGAATGTACTTCTCGAAAAGGCTAAGGATTAGCGCAACTGGATATATGAAATGTGTCTGGAAGCAGTGTCTTTAAAAATGAATATCAAATACTTACGTTATAATAAAAGTTGCCTTAGAAGTAAAACAAATGCAATTACTCACTTTTGAATTTTTGTTTTGTCATTTGAACTGAACTTTGAACTGAAATTGCGTTCGTTTTTCAAAATACGGTTATTACTCATTTTAGGAAAATGCTTAATTTTTCTTGTCCAATTAAAACATCAGCTCTTGATGCTCGAAAATAAAAAATGAGTAACTTTGTTGTTAGTGTGTGTTAATATTTAGATACTTCTACAAGTTCTGAAAACATGTACTATTTTCTTTGAGTTCTAAGTAAGTTTCTATAAGCATCATAATTTCCAGTCGTTGTTTATACACATGATGTTTTTTTTTTCAATTTGCTGATTTCTCCTGCGATTTGTACAACAACAAAATAAGTTGTTAGTTCTGCATATGTTATGCAGTCCAACAGTTTCTACGAAAACACTTAATGTTACAAGAAAAAAATCTAGGCAACACAACGCTATAGAATACGAAATCCGCAGCAACCAAAGTAATAGAAATCAGAAGCATCGCATATGCTTCAGGAATAAATGATTTTGCCAAATGTTGCTCTGCGTTTTCATCCTGAAACTCAACACCAGCCCACACTTGTCTCTCACATACGGACATCAGTGCATTAGGGTTGCCTTTTAATATTTTATAATAGTAGTCAAATTAGATTTTTGGGGAGTAGTTTTGAGATTTAAGTAATACCAAAATAAAGTAATAACTCTCAAATGTGACTTTATATGTGAAAATAGCAACTAAAAAGTATTATTGTAAAAAGAGATAAAAAGAGTGTTATTGGCCATCAGGACTGTGGTATATGCCATGATAAAGACTTGCACTTTTCCGGCACTGGTACTGAAAGGGCGAAGAAAAAGCGATTGTTAATATTTTTATTCACTTTCCTCATTGAGATAATAAAGTTTACTACAAACGGAGCAAAAGAAAGTAATTCAATAGGAGTAAAATACCACACTTGTAGTACTTTTGGCAGCGCTGCAATTCACCACACAGACTCTGAGCTTGCCAAAGTTTTGTTGCATTCGTTAATACATGTCAAAAATTTCTTCAGATAATTTTTATAATGATTGCTCTGAAGTACAAGGATAATGTAATTTTAATGCCGGCCTGACAAGCAAAGCAGAAATAAAACAGAAAGCGGATCGCAATGAAACAATTGGATTTGTGACTTGCATAACAATATATTAGGCATTAAGAAAAACTTTGCAAAGAAGGTCATGCCTTGACTACGGATCAAATAATGTGTACATCCATTTTATTTTAATCTTGATCTCGAACCTAAAATTATCGTTAACATTTCAGTTTTTTAGCTAAGTGAAAATTATATATTAAGGGGTTAGGCCGATTCGGTGAATTTATAGCAATCTAGCGGAACTTTAATAATTTTCAAAATATTTTAAAAGTTAAAAAAAACTACTGTGTCGCATTCGCATTCGCATTCGAATTGTTTTTTTTTTCAAGTTTTCGAATAGTTTCATACCGACTTCATCAGAGGTTGGCTTGATGCTTAAAGAAAGCACCGATTGAAACCATGACTTTCCTAAACTCCATTTAAGATGTTTTGAAACAAAAAAACAATTTTTTCCGACTTTTCTATATACCATTTTTATAAGAAAAATATTTTTTATTATCTTTATATTGTTAATACGTCATTTAAGCGAATATTTTTTTAAATTTAATGTTTTTTTTTTAATTTGAAGTGAAAAAAGACTTAAATATAAATTTTCATAAATTTTTATATGAAAAAAATTTTGTGAAATATTATTCTTCTGCTATGTTATTTCGTGCTTATTCGTTTTATAAATATCCACTTATAATTTGTTTGAGATTTTCTTATGAATAAGTTCTCGTCAACAAATTGCTATTTGTTGTTTTGGCGACTCGTTAACGAATTGCTTTTTATAGTTTTGGTGACTCGTTAACGATTGCTTTTTATAGTTTTTGGCAACTCGTTAACGAATTGTTTTTTAGTTTTGGCGAATGTATAACGAAGCCAAAAAAAAATGGTTGGTCAAAAAATGATAAAAATTTCGAACTTTTGAAAAACCAAATCTTTAAAAAAATACCTAAATATCAAGAAAAAAATCAAAAAATTAATTTTTTTTTCGAACATGGGTTCGAACCCATGTCCGTGAATGCCGGCTTTTATTATCAAGCAAATTAAGCAAGATATATTCAGCAGCTGAAATAGCCGAGTGGGTAAGGTGCCGGACTAGCATTCAGATGACGTGGTTTCAATTCTTGACGTGGTATGCTTGAAATTAGGTTTTATTTTCTTATTTTTACTTTAATATGATTTATATGATTCGTTATCGAATTGCTTTTTTTAGTTTTCGAAACTTGTTAAAGAATTGCTTTTTATAGATTTGGCTACTCGTTAACGAATTGCTTTTTATAGTTTTGGCGACTCGTTAACGAATTGCTTTTTTTGGTTTTGACGATTCATTTACGAATCAGGAATTTCTACCGCTAGTGATATTATAAATGCATCGCTGTATATGCATAATTCATGTATGTGTATGTGTGCTTAACCGAGTAGACGTTGTATTTTGTGTATATATTAATGTGTGTTTAAGCAGCTGAACGTACATATTTTGTGTGAATGTGTGTGTGTCGTTATTGTTTAAGCATGCCCTATAGGAACAAACTAACTTGCTTTTAAAAACAACTAATTAAAAAACTAGATTAAAATGAACTAGCATATGAACTACTTTGAATTATATTAAGGCGGCAACTACTCTGATTTTGACAGGTGTTAATTAAAAATTTTTATTAGATTACAAGTTTATATATATTTAACCATGTTATTTCATCAAATATTGTTAACTTTAGGCTTCACTAACATTTTGTTTCAAAAAGACATTTTTTTTTTTTTTTACCTCATTGAGCTGCAAGACAGACTTGGTAAAGACACTTTAAGACTGATAGACTGCCTCAAAACCCTGTGAAACGATAAAAAGATTTTTATTATTTAAGATATTCAAATTACAAACTGGTAGTGTTTAGTAAACATTGGACAATTTGGACTCTGTACGGAAATTGATGCATTGCTTAACCATTCAGCAAACACCTCGTCACCTCAGTAGTAAGGACGCACGCCTTTCCCTACGTAGCGTCGAGTCTGCTCCATCACTTCATTGCGATTGACACTTAAAAGAAGCACTAAGCAAAATATCGGTGTGTCCATCGACCATGATTGACGGTTGCAAAGCGTGGAAAATCCCACTGACACGCTTGTTTACCTCATATTTCGAAATGAAGCATCAAAAAGCTGGCTTGTGTTCAATAACAGGCGCAGTATCCACACAATTCCGATCAATTGGATCGGCACCTTCCCTCATGTACCCAGGCGGTGGCGTGCCCGTTTTTTGAAAATGCATTCACGTAATGAATTTATGTTTATATTTTTTATATATACACAGCCAATTAAATTATCTCTTTGATGTATAGAAATTTTAAATTTTTGTGCTTTTATATTCATTTTCAATAAGTGGAATATTAACTAGTTTTCAATTGATTTATTTTAAAGAATTAAAAAAATAATTTAAATATAACTAATTTAACAAGTTGCAAATATATGCGTTTTTCAGTTGATTTATTTTAAAGTAGTTAAAAAATAATTAAAATTTAACTAATTTAACAAGTAGTTGAAAATATATGCAGACGAAAGTCAATTGATTTATTTAGCGGACATCACCATACAAAATATGTTAGTTCGTTCTATGGTAAAAAGTCAGAATTTCAACTAGTTGTGGTTGACAAAAAACTACTTTTCAACTACTTTTAAATTAGTTGATCTTCCTACAGGGTGGGTATAACATATTTTATGTGTATGTTTGTGCGTTTAACCCAGCGCACAGTACTTCGTCTCCATACAAATGATGGGCAAAAATGGAATAGTGGTCCGATTGTAATGAAACTTGGTTTATTAGATATTAATAGAATTAAAATGAGTACGGTGATTTCATAAATGAAGTAAAATTTTTGTGAATCTCATATTTTTTTTCAAAAATGAGCATTTTTGAACGGTTTTACAGGAGTTTGGGGTGCATATGATTGGTATGAGAAAATTTTGCATATGGGCTAAAGAATCCGGCAAATTTTGCATAAAAATTTAATTCTAAATACACCTGAGGTCAAATCATATATCAAAAATGCAAAAAATGGAGAAAGTTTAAAACTATGAAGCTCCAAATACTGGCCAAATATTAGCCAATGGCAGTTTTCTTTATTTTTAAACTGAAATTTAAAGTTTATTTATAAAATGATTTTCTTTTTACTCCATTTATTTATTCACTAATTAAAGTAAATTGATTTCAAAAATATTTTCATTTTTATTTTCGCTTTTGGAGCTTTCTTCGGAAGAACACTCATAAGGATTTACTTTTGACGAATACAAGTCCTCAATGGCTTCAACCTGAGTTCCTGGTTTCAAAACATAATAATCGATTAATTTGCTGTCGGTTTTCTTTTTTTTTGCTTGTAATATTTCTTTTACTGGTAATTAAAAGATCCGACGACAGAAGAAGGTGCCGTAAAAGGGTCTTTGTTTGTGTCTTCTCGTACCGTTTTTCTAGTGTGCTCTAAACGCTTTTATGGGTTGATTCTAGTGCTTCCTCCGATAAACTTCCTACAATAAAGTTAGATTTACACAATGAGAAGTATGAGTCATTTCAATATTAAATTTACCAATTGGCAAGTCAAAAACTTGATAATGTCGCATCCGTGTATCAGTACTTTATGTGCCGAGCCAGGCATGTAGTACCAGCTATAATTTTGCAGATATAAATGAATGAATGAATGAATGATTTTATTATAAAAAATAGCTAATAAAAATTGTTACAACTTTTAGAATATAACTATAATATAATAATATTTCATAAATCTGCATTCTGTAGCTCGAGAGCTAGTGGCGAATGCAGGTATACGACTAAATAAATACACAATATCATTTATGGGGTCTTAAAGCTACATGCACATATTTTTAATTTATTAATAAGATAAATAAATATATGTTTTTTTCAAATCTCTTGTTGCTTCCAAGAGCTCACCGAGCTCGTGGGTTTTTATAGATTTACTGCTAGATAACACCCGTAATATAACTGAGAAGTTATAAATGAGGCCCTTGTCGATTTTTGTGATATCTGCTGCTTCGTCGACATCTGAAAAAAACCTGCGTGCAGTATTCCCGTCATTTGTTGTTCCAAAGCCTTGTTTTATTTGGTCAACTATTAAGCCAGTTTTTTCCCTAAATTCTCTCTGAATTTGGGTTTTACTTTCTAAAAATGCAGCTCTATTTACATCTCGTACTTGCCAGGATTTAAATTAGAGATGATATGCTATATGAAGCAAGAATTCAAAAAATCTAATATAGCAATGAAGAATTGATAAGCCAAACTTAAAGTACTCAGAGTTGCCGCTTGCTCCTTGCACAATTTGATTCATTTCAGTCGGACTAGCTTTGCATATGAAGCATCTGCTGGCGGAGCTCGTCTTTGACAAAACAGTTGCTACAGAACCATCAATCATGGTACAGTGCATTTCATATGACACTTCGGCAACTTCACCATTGGTTTCAAATACATCATTGCTTGATATTCCTTAAGAACCAAGTCCTTGTTTTCCTTGGTATGGATAAATTTTACAACTCTACAAAATAGTGTAGATGACGGTGTTTTATTCACCCACACTTCCTTCTTGGTGGACGAATGAATTAATCTACAAATATAGTAAACACTATGATTTCGTAATCGTAATCATAAAAACTATGTCAATACTTACTTAAGTGGCACAAATGCAATAATAAACATGAAATCATCGGATAAGTCACTCGAAGAAAATCTTTGTTTATATTGGCTGTGGGCCGAACTACCGTCCATTCCCCATTTGCAGATAAGAGGAAAGTTTCTACCAAACTCCATACTTGAACAGAGACTAAAGATGCTCTTCACTGTGACTCGAATTAGATGCTTCAAACAAACTTCTGCTGATATCTCTGTTGCAGTAATATCAGGAACTAGTTCCTTTTTTAAACCTCGCAAGGTATGCAGGCAGGAAACAATCGTAATGTAAGTTGTTAAAACTTTCTGCAGTACTTTATATTTTGCTTCCGACAAATTTAAATCTAGGTATAAGGCAAGAGCTTTACTTGGCTCCAAGGTTTTTTGCATTAATCAGCACCACTCTGAGATTTTATGTTCTCAAAAGCGAAGGTTATCTCATCAGCATCGCGTTCATTTAATAATTTCACCACTCTACGCATTTTTGTTTTTCTTGAAGCTTCCGAAAAATTAACTTCAGGTCTGCCGCGTTTCCCTGTGCTCGTGCTAGGCTGCTATAAATGAGAATAGTTAGAGATATTTACTATATTCATATATATTCAATATATTCATATTGCATAATACTAATATGATTCTCTTACATTATCTCTATCTTCCTCTTCCATAGAAAACATTTTCCACTGTAGCCAAGAAAAGTGCCTAGATTTAGTCTTTATTTTTTATAAGAAGAATCTCTCCAATTTGCGATTATTTGGCTGTGAAATTTGTAAACCTTAGACCGCAACAACTTTGAATCGAATTCTCGGTCTCCGATTTTTGACACAATAAAATAATATATTTCAGATATTCTTTTATTAGATTCTGTGGAAATCCACAGGCCAACCAAATCACTATTTAAAATTTTAAGACATTATTTTCACTTTAATTATAACCACTTTAATCGCGCTTGCTAACCAAAGTTAGGCTACACTTGCATTCTTTGTTTTTGTAAAATCAAACAGTAAGTTAAACGAATAAAAAGAGTACGGATGGCCTTACTAACTATTAAATGCCCCACACGTGGGAGTCTAAGATTTTGTAGCTAATTTTTGATTTCTGTAAAACAATATAAACAAAAAGAAATATATGCAAGCAAATAAAAAAAAATGTACAATTACAGTTCTACTTATTTTGATTTGCCGGCACTACTAAAAATGCATTATTAGGAAAAAAACTTCGTTTTGGACGCTTAGAAAAAATGTAATATTTTCAAGAATCGGAAAAAGTCGGAAGAGTCTTTGGTTTTTCCGGATAAATTAAGGTTTATTGTTACAGAAACAGCAATAACATTTCACAAACTTTCAGGAACTAATTTTTCCCGGACTCCAGAAATTGCCCAATTTTCATTTTTTTCTAAACTGAAAACCTCCATGTTTGCCATCTCCTAAATCTTTTACAATTTCATAAATTAAAAAAAAAACTCTAAAAATTCATTTAACTGAGTTATTTCTTAATTTAAAATGTTCTACATTACATAGTTGAAACCAATGTAATTTTGCCAAATTATCTTAAAAACACTCACGAGCGCTAAATTCGTGTTTAATTATTTCAATATCATATACGTCAACTTTGAACAGCTGTACCAACAAAAAAATTTACATATATATACTAAAGAAGTTGCAGTTCTTCCTTATTTGGACTTTTACCTTTAAAATGAGACCAATATTGTTGAATCCGGCGTTACTAACTTTTTTGATTTTTGTCCACTGACGGAGCATTGTGCAGCGGGGCAAAGTTGCGCTGAAACACTCATTTTTGCTGAAGTTTCATTGTCTTTTTTGTACCACATGTCCGTAAAGTAAGCGCATCATTACTACATCATTAGCAAGCGTAGAGGATGCATCCCGCAGCGGGAATTTGTACGCACCACAGATAGTTTCAAAATTCGAAAACTAAGATCTCTCTGTGTCTACTTTTTCAGGAAGTAAAATTTTTTTTTGTTATTGTTAATTATTTTTATTTATGGATTATAAGAAAAACGTTAAAGATGCAGCATGACACAAATTCAATATTTGTAGTTTCATGCTGCTAAAATTTAGTTTTCTGAGTATCTACTTAATAACTTATAAAGGGTGGTTAAATTTTAAGGGCCGATGTTGATTTTTAATAAAACACAAATTATTTAGGAAATTATTGTCATTTCTTTATATTATGATAATACTGATATGGTTCAATTATGCATGAAATAAAATATCGGCCAAATGGCCTCCGTGACCTCGGCGGCACACCTCCATTCGATGGTCAAAATTTTTGATGACGCTGAGGCATAAGTGAGGTTCTATGCCGTTAATGTACCGAATTATCTCATCCTTTAGCTCTTGAATTGTTGCTGGCTTATCGACGTACACCTTTTCTTTCAAAAAACCCCAAAGAAAGAAGTCCAACGGTGTCAAATCACATGATCTTGGCGGCCAATTGACATCGCCACCATGTGAGATAACACGGCCATTGAATTTGTCGCGCAAAAGAGCCATTGTTTCATTAGCTGAGTGGCAAGTGGCACCATCCTGTTGAAAGCACATATCGTCCACATCTATATCATCCAATTCGGGCCATAAAAATTTCGTTATCATCTCACTACAGCGAACACCATTCACAGTAACTGCCTGACCGGCCTCATTTTGAAAAAAATATTGCCCGATGATGCCGCCAGCTGTAGATGAGCTGTACGAGCATGCACTGGTATTTTCACATCTCCTACAGACCCGGATTGCTCAAATTTTGCACGATTTTTCCGATTGTACGCACATTTGGACGATATGCATTTTGATTTGAACGCCCATTTTCATAATAAGCTTGAATAACTTTAACGCGTTGCTCGATTGTGTATTGTGTGTTAAATTGAGTTAGTCTGAAATTAAGAAATGTCAAATGAAATGCAGAAAAAACGTGAAGTGCGGTTCACATTCAACATTGGCCCTTAAAATTTAACCACCCTTTACTTTAATATTAACACTTCTCTATATAAAAATAATTTACTTAAGTAGTATTTACCTCTTACAATTTTACACTTATTTACTTTTTAATTAAACATTATACGCTTACTGAAGTTCGATGTAAACTGAAGCAAAAGAGTTTCGATTCGATTGATTTTGCGCAATTCGGAATTTTTTTAACACACACAAACAACAATATTCATGCTTAAAACTTTAATTTTGAAGTTGTTGTAAAAAGAAGAAAATGGAAATAGTTAGGCGCTCTATAAAAATGCGTTGTTTATTGGAGCGCATTTTATTTTTTTATAATTTTAGCGTCAAATTATAGTTTTATAATTGTCAAGCTAATAACTTATACTAAAATAATAACACTTAACTATATAAAAATACTTTACTTAAGTAACATTTACTTCTTACAATTTTGCACTTATTCACTTTTTAATTAAACATCAAACGCGTACGGAAGTTTGCTATAAACTGAAATAAAGGAGTTTCGGATTGATTGATATTGCGCAATTTCGAATAGTTCAGCACATACAAACAACATACATGCAATATAAAACTTTAATATTGAAGGTGTTGTAAAAAGTAGAGAGTGGAAATACTTAGGCGCTTAGCATTTATGATAAGAAGAGCGCATCCTCAAAGCATCCCAAAGCTGCACATAAAATGCGCTGTTTTAAGAAAGTGGACGGACATATTTTGTTTGTGTGTGTGTGTGTTGTTATTGTTAAGAAAGTATACATGCATAATTTATGTTTACCCTCAAGGAAAAATTCAAAGGCTTCAATTTGGAAGTGATGGAAAAACATTCCTCATCGTAACTTTAGGAAGCTTATGGGGAGTTTTCAGTTGATGTTGTTTCTAATCCACTTTCTTAAGAATGCATGTGGAAGTCATTGTTTCCAAACCGCTTCTTTAAGAATGCTTGTGGAACTTTTTCTTGTTTTGAGACAATGACAAATCCAGCGGAGAGAGATGTTTCCACATTAATTTTTAATACAGTGGAGAGGAATGCTTCCCTCTAATGACATAGTGTGCAAAAAAAGAAATGAAGTGTCCAACGGAAGGGAATGCTTCCTACATTTCATGGAATGTTTCCTGCTAATATCCGGGAATGTTTCCATTCCCTAGAGGGTATATTTATTGTAAAAACAAGTTCACATATATGCGTATACATAGGTATTTTCCATTACCATTAAATTTCCATTGCCACTATCCACCTAGTGTTAATGCAAGTTGAATTTGCAAATTGAATTTGCATTACCAGTAACATGTAACAGTAATTAGAAAAAAAAATTTTCATTTCCATTAGTATGTAATGATAATGAAAGAAAAAAATACCATTACCATTAGAATGTAATGGTAATCATTACTATTAGAATGCACACACATTAGAGACGGAGCACAATGAACATTTAACACACATTTTTCAGCGACTCAATGACTACGGCTTAAGCATCAAACCCAGTAAATGTATTTTTGAAGCAACCGAGATAGACTTCCTAAGTTACAATTCGAGACTAGGTAGCCGACTTTCAGAGGAACGAACACAATGCATACAAGACTATCCACAACCAGTTACAGTAAAACAAATGCAGAAATTTATCGGCATGACTAACTATTACACAGATGTATTCCAAAACTTGCACACATGCTAGGCACAATTTATAGCATGGTCACAGTAGCATCCAAAACTAAGAATAAACACTTCTTACTCTGGACTGACACAACACTACATGCCTTTACAACAATTAAAGATAATTTTGCAAAGCAAACACTACTCAATCATATTAATAGTAATGCAAAGTTATCAATTGCTGTAGATGCATCAATCACCGCAATCGGAGCCGTATTACAACAACAAAACAATGGAATGCTTGTACCTTTATCGTTCTTTTCAAAGAATCTTTCGCAAACAGATAACAAATATAGTACATTCGACCGAGAATTACTTGCCATATATTTGACAGTTAAACACTTTAGGCATCATCTCGATCGTAACAATTTCACGATATTCACAGATCACAAACATCTAATCAATGCAATCCATTCACAAACGGATCGTAGTCCCAGACAAACTAGACATCTAGAGTACATTGCACAATTTACAAATGACATTAAGCATAGTAAAGGTACAGAAAACACCTTAGCAGATGCACTGTCACTAGCCGAAATAGACGCTTTCACTTCTACGGATATCAATTTTAGAACACTCTACAAGGAACAAACCGCTGACACAGAGTTACAAGATATATTGGACCGTCCCAAGTACAACCTCGAACAAATACACATACATACCTTTACTTAACATTTAAATTTGGTGCGAAAAAACAAATTCACTAACACGACCTTACAATACACGAACCCTACAAAAATAAGTCTTCGAACAGTTACATAACACTTCACATCCAGAAACACGAGCATCACGACGTCTACTAACACAAAGATATTTTTGGCCCAAAATAAATACAGAAATCAACAAATGGTCATAAGAATGTGTTAGATGTCAACGTTCAAAAATACATAAGCGAATGTATTACACGAAAACAACTCCACATAAAATCAATATACCACACGGTCGTTTTGAACATATTCACATCGATATAGTCTGTCCCTGACCAATATCGAATACTTATATCCATAGGTATCTACTCACCGCTGTTTAGGCCGCAACCCTAAATTAATGTAACAGATTAATGGAAATGAATACAATTACTTATCGTAAGCGTTCGACTTATCCGACGAGCTGGTTTGCCGCCTTATTGCTAATCACCTATTGATTATCATCGGCAAACGCTGTTTTTTCTAAAAGCTCCAGTTTCGGTTTATATATATACATCTTTTATCTATTTTATTCTACCGCCATATTGAAGAATTTTATCTTCAATTATTGAAGAGTGCCATATCAAACGTAAGTTCTTACATGTATTAAAATTTATATTTTCGTTTATACTAATTGGTGTTCATTATTTGGTTTTCCTCTGCGCATAAACTCGAGCATAAATTGCACGAAGTTTCTACGCAGACTCTAGGCGTTGACGTTGTTCTCCATTCCAGCAACTCATTAGCAGAATTGTGACAAAATGAGTCACTGGAACAAATCCAATCAGATTCGTTTATGGTCCTTCGTGAGCCTTCTTTGGAACGTCCGCCTACGGAAAATCAACTGAGCACTTCTCAAGCATCCTGACAGTTCATGATTCAACTTTGATTCCCCAGCACAAAACAAAAAAGGTCAGTTGATTGAATTTGTGTCTTATGTTAGAAATATGTGCAAGTTTTCTTTTTTTTTGGCAAAGACTTACACATTTTTTTCATATGTAAACAAGTGTTTGAAAATGCGCGAATTTTTTCGAAAAAGTTTCCAAAAAGAAAATTAATTTTGTTAAATTGCGCCATTTTTTTTGAGCCGAAGTTGCACGAAGTTGCACGAAGTGTTCAAATCTAAAATTTAATTTATTGAAAATTATAAATTTTAATATGTTTAGTGATTAAGTGATTAAACCTTTGCTTAATTAATTAAAATATTTGAAGCAAATTCGAAAAAATTTTCTTTTATTTTCACTCTCACGCATAGGCTGACAATTTGTCAAAACATTTTTTTTTTTTTGTTTGGCTTTGTTTAATTACTTTAAGCCGAAACTCACAAGCACATACGCGTAAGCAAGTTTAAAAAAAAGGGAACTTAACAAAAGTGTCCGTCCGATTTCGGTGCAATATAAAGTTTTTCTTTATTGTTCACATATTGATTGAATGCATTTTATTAAAACAAGACTAAATTTATTACGACCAAATTATCAGTCACATTTAATTTTAACAATTTAATTAATTTTATAAATTACTAAGCACAAACGATATCAAGAAAGTTTAAACTTTCCTTGATTCTTTATAATTGCTGAAAAGTTGTTGTTTTGCCGTCGGTACTTTTGTTGTGTAAACTTAAGTGGTTTGTCGCTGGTTTTTTTTTTGGCAAAAATTGTATACACACACACACACGTATATAAGATTCGTTTGCTTTGCTTTAAGCAAATTGTTCTCGTCGCGAGTGCCAATTTTGTTATTAAATATTAATAACTAAAATATTAAAAATAAAATAATTCCGGTTGTAATTATCATATTTTAAAAATTAAATTGCTCTCGCGAAAAAGAAAACGAAAAAAATAAAAAAGCAAACACGGAGAAGAACAACAACCCACATAAAGCAGCAATTGAGACCAGCTGAGACAACTTGAAAAAAGAGTTGCCAGTTCGACAGGAATACTACCGCACGTATTGCGATTGTCGCTTTTGGCACATTTGCGGTAAGTTTTTACAATTTTTTAAAGTTTTTTAGTTAAATTTAATATTTTAACTACATTTCAACAACTTTTAATGGAAACTATTTTTGAAATCTTTTTTATGCTCGTGGGATTTTGGATGACGGTTGCAAGGAACAAATAAACATAGTTTGGTTATTAATTCAAAAAAAATTTTTGGAAAACAATTTTATAAAAGGAAAACTTTCAAATTGAATAAATTTATTTGAAGATTTTTAAAAATAAGAGCATTTTTTATCTACAAAAAAAAAATATTTATATATATATATATTTATATATATATATATATATATATATATATATATATATTTATATATATATATATTTATATATATATTTATATATATATATATATATATATTTATATATATATATAAATATTTTTTTTTATATAAATATTTTTTTTTTGTAGATAAAAAATGCTCTTATTTTTAAAAATCTTCAAATAAATTTATTCAATTTATTCAATTTATTCAATTTTATATATATATATATATATAAGAAACAATACTTTAAACGTTTTAAGGATTGCAGTTTGGCTCGATTTTTTTCGTTTTTATTAATCGTTTTTTCTTATATAAAAAAAATACATTTTTCAATTTTCTACGCATTAGAAAGATTTTTCCGATTTTTTGGTGAAAATAAATCGTGAAGGTTTCTACGTATTAGAAACCATTTCTAATTATTCATTAAATTTTAATAAAATTGTCTACTTATAAGTAAATTTTTTTCCGATTTTTTTTTAAATCAATGCTGAAAGTTGCTCGTATTAAAAACCATTTTTAATTATTCATTAAATTTTAATAAAATTTTTTACTTATTAGAAAATTTTCTCCGATTTTTTTAAAATCAATGCTGAAAGTTTCTACAAATTAGAAACCATTTTTAATTATTCATTAAATTTCTTAATTCTTAATTCTTCTACGAAGTTTAATAAAACTTTTTACGGAGTAGAAATTTTTTTCTGATTTTTTTCGAAAATATATCTCGAGAGTTTTTACTTATTAGAAACAATTCTTCATTATCAAAAAAAAAAAAAAAAAAATTTCAGCACTATTTTGAAAAGATTTTCTGAAAACTTGTTCGGATTTTTTGAAATATATCCCCAGAGTTTCTACTTATTAGAAACAAATTAAAAATAAAAAAACTTTTTTTTCCAACACAATTTTCTATTTTTTTCAGAAAATTTGTTCTGGTATCGGATCCCACCCGAATTTTTTTTTTCGGTTTTCGTCGATTTTCTTAGTTTTTTATTGCACGTTTTCGATCAAGAAACAAATAATGGCTAAATTAATCTCTTTCATGAGAATGCCGACACCATTTGTGATATGGAAAAAGATTTCAATGCTATTGTTCACGATGAGCATACAATTTTCGCTCTGAGAATTCAAGAGGATGAATTGAAGTCTCAATTGGCTAACGTAAAGCCTTCTTATGACGGTTGCTTGCTAAAATTAGTGGTAGCGAGTGGGGAAGAGGATGAAAACTTCACCCTAATCAAAGTCAAGTATCGCTCATGTTATCAAACATATGTTCGATGTCTAGCAAAAATGAACGAACTTAGCGATAAGTTGTACACGGCAAAGAGACTGAATGAAGTTGTTGTTTCACAAGTGGAGATGACAATGTCTCGGCATAATATCAAGTTGCCACCGTGCGATACTGACATATTTCACGGTGATTATTTAACATGGCCTTCGTTCAGGGATATGTTTACAGCCATTTATATTTTCGTTCCACTTAAAAATCGGCTAACACCTGTCGAAAAGCTTTTCCACCTTAATCGAAAAATCCGCGGAGAGGTCAAAGAGATTGTTCAAAAATCTCCCCTCACGCCGGAGGGTTTGCGACGGCTTGGCAAAACTTGACAGACCGCTATGAAAATAAGCGGATTTTGGTGAATAACCAACTGAAAGTTTTATTTAATCTGCCAGCCGTGACCAAGGAGTGTTGAAATAACATAAAAAAGTTACAAAGAGACATCAACAACCGCATTTCAGCACTAACTATGCAGAAAGTTGACAGAAACTACACTCTCCTTATGGGAGCAATCTATTGAAGACAAGGCAGAAATCCCCAAATGGGCTGACCTTGATAAGTTCTTAACAAGTCGCTTCCAGACTAGAAACGGTGTCTGACTTCAGAGGCGCTGTGCAAAAAGGGCAAAAACCGATCGCACCTTCACCGAATGTGAAACAAGTCAACACATACCAGACAAATGTTACAAACACCAACTGCAAGCTGTGCAAAAACCAGCAACATGCGTTGAGGTTCTGTCCGAAGTGTTTGGCAATGAGAGTTAATGACAGATCATCAGCTGCAAGGCGGTTACATTGCTGCCTCAACTGTCTGTCAACTGGCCACGCTTCGAAAAATTGTAAAAGCGGATATAATTGCTCCTCGTGTAGACAACGACATCACTCGTTGTTACACAGAAATCCTCAAGGTGTAAATAATCATCAAAATGCGGGAGGTCCAAGAACGAATACAATACAGTCCACTCAACCAGCCGCATTGCAATCGCAAGCAACTGCGAGCACTAGCAGAAATATTCAATCGTGTTATGCCTCAAGCAGCAAAAATATTTTGCTGGGAACCGCGATGATAAATATTTGCTATCGAGGATCTAGTTTCACAGCCAGATCACTAATTGACTCTGGTTCAGAGGGCTCTTTCATTTCTGAGAGGTTGCAGCGACTTATTCAGCTGCCTACTCACCTAGTTCCCGCTCAAGTTTCAGGACTTAACAATGTGGTTTCGGCCAAAGTACAGGAAGCTTGCTGTTTGGTCGTAGGATCACCTATTGATCCAACTGTTTGACTTACCACCAACGCTCTCATCCTGTCAAAGATTACAGGAAATCTTCCCTCATGCTCAGTAGATCCTTTGTTGCAGCAAGCTTTTCCAGAGCTTTTCTTGCGAACAAACGTTTTTACTGCAGTGATCAAGTTGATGTACTATTAAGTGGTGATTTATACCCACAGATTCTTCTTGATGGTATCCGTCGAAATGTTCTTGGGTCACTTATTGCTCAAGAAACCATATTTGGCTGGATTTTAACCGGTTCCATATCTACCACATCGAAAAATCCACCCTCCTCAATTGTCGTTTCTTACTGTAGTGAAGTTTCGCTTGATCGGCAACTAGCCTCATTCTGGGAAATTGAGAAGGTACTTCAAAAAGTAGTGTCCAATATAACAGACCAATTCTGTGAGGACAATTACGTGAATAAGATGAGGCGTAATACCGATGGCCGCTATTTGGTGACTTTGCCTTTCAAGGAAAATTTTCCACAGAGCACCTGTTGAGGTGACTCCCGTTATATTGCGGTCCACCAGTTTCTTCGAAATGAGGTGAATCTGAGTAAAAATGTGGATGCCAAACAGGTATACGATGGTGTCTTAAAGGAATATTTGGAGCTGGGACATATGACGGAAATAACTGCTAGTGTAACTCCGAGACACTCTCAGAGTTACCACTAGATAGTACCACTTCAAAAGTTCGTGTGGTCTTCAACGCGTCTGGCCCTACATCAAATGGCGTTAGCCTTAGCGATGTTCTTCATGAAAGGCCCGTCTTGCAAAGTTGACTTGGCTGAAAGATTTTCAGCTCAAAACCGTCACTTTTGGAGTGAACTGTGCGCCATTTCTAGCAATTCGTACACTTTTGCAGCTAGCCGACAATGTAGAAGGCAGCTTACCGTTGGCATCTAAAGTTTTGCGTCACCATATGTACGTAGATGACGCATTGGCTGGAGGTCATGGCTTGCAGTCAGCGATTCAAGTTCGAACGGAGCTTGAAAAAGCAGTGGAATCAGCAGGTTTTGCCCTACGAAAATGGACCTCCAACTCCGAAAAATTACTCCGAAGGATTCCTAGAAGTCATCGGCAGCATGAAGATTTTCTCGAACTGAAAGACGCGAGCAACGTTAAGATGTTAGGAATTCGGGGGAACGCGCGGTCCGACTATTTCTACTTTCATGCGCGACCATTAGACCAGGAGGGAAGTTTTTCAAAGCGAGAGGCTTTGTCGACGATCGCTAAACTTTTCGATCCAGCGGGATGGTTAGTTCCGATCGTGGTCATCGCAAAAATGCTGATGCAGCAAGTTTGGTTGGATGGCATCGGGTGGGATGATCAGCTCACCCCCTCTACTTTGCAACGTTGGCAAGCCTTTCTGGAAAACCATCCTCATATTAGCAATATCCGGATCCCACGGTGGATTAATTACTCTTCTGATGGCCATGTGCAGTTTCACGGATTTTGCGATGCTTCCGAAAAAGCATATGGAGCTGCCGTTTACATTCGCGTTAAAATGTTGGATCAAGTAAGCGTCCATCTTCTCATCGCCAAAACCAAAGTAGCACTAGTTAAGACCGTGTCGTTACATAGGCTGGAGTTATGCGGTGCACTGCTGCTAGTGGAAATGGTTGAAATGTGTCTAACAAATTTAGAAACATACAATCATCAGCTGTTCTTGTGGACAGATTCAACCATTGTGCTGGCGTGGCTGCGAAAACAACCATGTGCCTGTACTACTTTAGTTGCCAATCGCGTCACAAAAATCAGCGAAAAGGTAGGGACGGAGAACTGGAGTCACGTAGATTCAGCGGATAGTCCAGCGGATCTAGCTAGCAGAGGATTGGAACCACAGAACTTAAAAGACAGTTCTTTGTGGTGGCATGGGCCCTTATGGCTACAAGAGGAATCGGATTCTTTTCCTAATCACATAGATGAGCACGAGACCACCTTGGAAGCAAGAGCAATAAAAGCTCATGTGGCTTGTACACAAAATGTAGGCATGTTGGAGTGTTTTTAGTCACTGCGTCGAGCCTTGCGGGTTCTATCGCACGTATTACGATTCTTTCATCGAACTCACAGAGCACATAACGGTAATTTCTGTTGTCCATCTGTTGTCTATTACAACAAGAAATCAAAGAGGCAACCAATATTGAGAGTCAAAAATGGGGGTACCCCTCAGAGCACGCCCACTTATCAAAGAAAACTTTATTTATAGAAAAATTTAAAATTATACAGGACGCGCTTGTCTCATAACTAAGGGCTATATTTGCGTTTTTGTCTGTTTTGCTACCAAAGCTATTCATTTAGAGGCTAATAGCAATCTCAGTACGGTTACTTTTCTGGCCGCATTTTTGAGATTCGTTGCACGTAGAGGATGTCCGGAGAAAATGTACTCCGACAATGGAACTAACTTCGTTGGGGCCTCACGTGCCTTTAGATAGTATTATAAGGCCTTTTTAAATGATTCCAGAGAGAAAGTGGTGCTGAAATTTGCACCCAAGCACTTAACTTGGCATATTATTCCGGCAGGTGCTCCCCATATGGGAGGTTTGTGGGAGGCAGGTGTCAAAAACTTTAAGTTACACTTTCGTGAAGTCGCATCAGACTTAAAATATACGTGTGAGGAGCTCTCAACCTTGCTTTTACGTATCGAAGCATGCTTGAACTCACGCCCTCTCAGTCCTATGTCATCAGATCTAAATGATCTAGCGCCCTTAACTCCAGCGCATTTCTTAGTAGGTGTGCCTTTGTCTATTGTCTTTATCTATGTCTATTGTCAATCGTTGGCAGAAATTGAAAGCATTGAACCAAAAGTTCTGCCGCATTTGGAAAACAGATTATTTAAACGAGCTTCACAAAAGATACTAGTGGAAACGTCCCCGAGTAGATTTAAAAATTGATGACTTGGTGGTTATCAAATCAGAAAATCTTTCAGCTAACGAGTGGCATTTAGGTCGAGATGTGAAAGTTTATTTATGCTCTGACAACCGCGTCCGTGTCGCCGATCTACGCACTGAACACGGAATTATTACTCGGCCGGTGGTAAAATTGATTAGTCTGCCACCAATTACGTAACTAGTTGTATTCGTCAGTGTTTCTTGTGTGCGTGTTGTCGTCATTCCAGATGAGAGGAAATTAACAAATTTAATTTCTATTTTTTCTAGAAATCGAACAATGTCGAGCGTCGAGAAATCCGCCTGTAAGGTCGCCCAAAAATGTCGGGTGTGTTTGGCTCGTCTCCCATTGCGCTTCTGCAAGACGTTTGTAGCGGGGAACGTTGCAGATCGGCTGCGACTAGTGCTCTTGTTCCGGTACTGCTCCAGGTGTCTCTCCTCGAATCAAAAGACCGACGAATGTTCCAGCGGGGGGCGATGCGGAAGATGCGATGGAGCACATCATACCATGCTGCACCTTGGCCGGAGTAAGAACGGCGGGAGTCGTCACCGCCCAAGCCGCAAGACGAAGCCAGGCCTCGTTTGCCTGAGTTCTCTCGTCAGCGCGGGACGGGCGCTGCGGGGAGTGTTGCTGCCCGGCCTAGCTTGCCGCAGGAAGCATTGAGCGTTGAGAGGGATTGCAGGTCCGAAAAAGAAGATGAGACGCGATTGGCGCGATGCATTAAAAATGCTGAAGAATCGCGCGCGTTTCGTCCACCGCTGCATGGCAGCACTCAGAAAGCTCGCACTACGCGGCGCTGAAACCGAAGATCTCGCGTATCGAGAGATGAGCGTCGCAATCGTTTGCAGGGACATCCTCGAGCAACTCACTGCCGCTCTTATAGTGACGCTCAGCGAATGCCCTCGCCATCACCGTTGCCATGTCTGCAACAGGTGACTTCGCTCCTCCCCACGGCGGTCGTCAAGGTGATCGATAAGGGTCACATCCATAGGGTTCGTGCTCTGATAGACCCGTGTGCAGAAATGTCAATCGTGTCGCATCGCCTCGTTCGCCAACTTGGGTTGTCATCGCGGATGGTTGACTCGCATGAGGTTTGCTCCCTAACCCTCCGAGCTAACTACGAGTCGAACCAATCGGTGACAGCCCAAGCGAAGGTGTTGCGTCATTTTACGCGAATCACTCCACGAAAAAATTGAGACACGTCAATCAGAGCACATTTTTCGAATCTGATGCTTGCTGATCCCGACTTTCGTCTCCGGTCGGCATGTGGTTAGGGGTAGACGTGTACCCGAAAATTATCCAGCCAGGGATTTTTCCGAGTGGTTTGGGGGGAGTAGTCACGCAGAATTCGATATTTGGCTGGTTGTTGTCTGGCACAGTTGCCCAATGAAGTTTTTATATATATTTTGGTAGGGCAGAACTTGCACATATGTATATTTATATGAATCATTCAATAAATATTATAATGAATTTTGAAAATGACACTTCAAATTGATCAACCCTTTTTTTCTAAAGCTAAGATATTTTAAGTATTTCGTAATCTTACAATATAATTTTTTTAAACTATTATTGCAAGGGAGGCGGCCGCAACCCTAAATTAATGTAACAGATTAATGGAAATGAATATACTTACTTATCGACACGTTCGAGTATCGATATTCCAGTATCGATGCTCTGACGAGTCGAACGTTCGGCTTATCCGACGAGCTGGTTTGCCGCCTTATTGCTAATCACCTATTGATTATCATCAGCAAACGCTGTTTTTTCTAAAAGCTCCAGTTTCGGTTTATATATATACATTGTAAGCAACAAATTGGTTGCGGAGGAATTTAGCCTCTTATTATTCCAGCTTCTATGGGGATTTTGGACAGGTTAAAGTTGAAGAGAAACACCTCAGTTTCTTAAAGACGTTTTTATCTTTATTAATTAATTCAACTTAACACAGTTAAAATTCCTAATAATTGAGAAATCATTGAAAATATTTTACGTATTTTAATATTAAACTAGTACATACTTTATGGTATAGAAATTGCCAGAATAAGACTCTGTTAGAATAAAAAAGTGAACGTCCAGCATCAAGATCTCGTGTCAGCAAAAAGGGCGGATATCAGGTCGCGCAAATTCTTCCTATTATATTTTAAAGTTATTTGGTTTCCGATTTCTAGTTTTCTTGATGCTTGACGTTCGGAAAAGATACAAAATAAAATTGAAAATTGTAAAAGATTAAGTTAAAAATATTAAATTGGATTTTTGGACAGTGGCGGTAACATTCCGCCCCCGAGTATGGCAAGTGTTTACTCGCAGCCCTATTCCTTTTGTGGTGCCACGTCCAAAACAGCCAGCTTCGATGCAGGTCGCTCTAGTACACCAGAAGAAGTCAATACCTTTGCGCTACGCACTTGTCCGTCGCTCGCCAGCTTAGTCGAAATCACCTTTCCTCTAGGCCACACATTACGAGGGCTACCAGGGTCCACCACAATTACCAAGTCCCCTTCACTCAGCGGTTTTACCTTTTCAAACCATTTTGTCGGCAGATACTCTGCCACCCACCTGCGCCAAAAGTTTTGAGCGAATTGCTGTGAACTCACCCAGCTTTGTTTAAGATTCATTATCTAGCGGGACGTAAGTGAGTGGACGAGAGTTAACGATATTTTCCACTTCTGCCATCATGCGCCGAAGAAGTTCATCGCTGGGAAAACGAGTTGGCATTATAGAATATAAAACAACTTTTATGGAGCGCACTAGACGTTCCCAAGCCCCTCCCATATGGGGCGCCGCTGGGGGATTAAAAGTCCACTTAGTTGTAGCTGTCGTAAAGTTACGAACAAACTCGTTGGTGTCGACCTCAGCAATGGCTTCTCGCAACTCTCTTTCGGCTCCGACGAAGTTCGTACCGTTGTCGCTGAAAAATTGTATTGGGGTCCCACGACGTGCCATAAAATTTCTTATAGCCATGATGCAGGAGCTAGTGTTCAGCGAATTCACAACCTCTACATGTACAGCTCTAATCGTCAGACATGTAAATAAAGCACCGTACCGCTTCTCTTTATGACGGTTGATAGTAACTATCATTGGGCCGAAGAAGTCAACTCCTGTGAATGAGAATGGTGAAACGTAAGTTGATAATCATCCTCGTGGTAATTTGGCCATTTCCGGAGTCTGTGGCATAACTTTGTTAATTTTGCACATTTGACAGTGTTTAACATTTGCTTTAAAAATGGACCGCAAGCGCGGAATATGAAATTTCTGACGCAGCTCGTTGATCACTGTCTCATGATTCATATGGTGATATTTCCGGTGGTAATGATTGAGAATGAGCTGTGTAATATAGTTTTCTTTAGGAAGAATAATTGGTCTCTTTTGATCCCATGATACGGTTGCTCTGTCGATTCTCCCATCGACGCGCATAATATCGTTTGAATTGAATTGAATTGAGCTGAAAGCTTGTACAAAGCGCCTGATTTTTTAATAAAAATTTTGGATTTCAAATTAGATATTTCTTCGTAAAAGGCTTCTTTTTGAGCTAGGCCATACAAAAGTTGCTCAGCAGTGTGTATTTCATTTTGTTCGAGCTCAGATAAACGTAATGGTCTATTTTGAATTTTACTTTTTAAATTTGCGATAAACCGCAAAATGTAAGCAACAGCCCTTAGGAGCCGATTCCAATTTGAAAATCGTCGTATGTCAATTATTGGATCGTTTTTTATTTGAGCACAAACAAAATGTTTGAGCTCCTCAGAAGATTGCTGCAAGCTATTCATCTCTTGAGGCCACTCACTGTGATGACGATACAGGAAGTCAGGTCCATTTAGCCAACGACTGTCTGCATCTAAATTGGGACGGTTTGCCCATTTCGTCGCTTCATCTGCAACATTCAGCTTACCAGGAACCCAGTTCCATTCAGAAAGGCCGGATATATCAAGAATTTCGCTTACTCTAAATGCCACGAATTGGTGATATTTTCTATGGTCTGAACGCAACCAGCATAGGACTGTTTTAGAGTCCGACCAGAAGAATTTTTTGGTTATATTAAGTGTATGATTTTTTATAATATCATTAGCGAACCGCGCACCAATTAATGCTGCCATCAGCTCGAGCCGTGGAACAGACAAAATTTTAAGAGATGCTACTCTGACCTTCGACCCAATAAGCGAGCATACGATTTTTGTACGCATACGATCCTGAAATAGCATACAGCGGCATAACCGCAGTCGCTTGCATCTACAAATGTGTGCAATTCCACATCTATCTTCTCATAGCTTTCAAAAGACTGCAAATAACAGCGTGGAATTTTCATGTTGATCAAAGTTGGCAAAATTCTTACCCATTGGTTCCACTTATCGATTAGAGTAGGTGTTATTGTTTCATCCCAGCCAACATTAATGCGCCAAACTTCTTGCAACAAAATTTTTAAATTCATTAAAAAGTTTCCGATGAGCCCAAGGGGATCGTAGACCGACATTAAAATTCTTAACATTTCTCTTTTGGTGGGAGCCTTTTTCCCATGGAAAATTTGGTTTTCAGCTACTGCTGGTGACATTTGAAATGTAATGAAGTCATCAAATGGTCTCCAAAATACGCCAAGAACTTTTTCCAATTCTAACTCGCCGCTGATATTTAAGCTTTTAAATTCGTTGCCCGTGCTTGCCTGAAGGTGTCTAAGCACTTCTGGACTATTTGAACACCAATTTCTAATATTGAAACCGCCTTCTTGATGAGTGAATTTTACTTCTGATGCCAAATTAACAGCTTCATCAACGGTGTCAACGGAGTCCAAATAATCATCGACGTAGGGGTTTTTAAATATCGCGGATGCAGCTGGTGGGAACTGGGCTTCAAACTTTGAAGCGTTAAAGTTCTTTACAAACTGCGATATGCATGGTGCGCACAACAATCCGAAGGGCAGCACATTCATGACGTATACATCTGGCTCAGCATGTCTGTCGCTACGCCACAAAAACCGTTGTACTCCTTGGTCTTCTTTTCGTATATAGACCTGGTGGAACATATCTTGGATGTCTCCACAAACAGCTACGGCTTTTTGGCGAAACCGAAATAAAATGGCAGGCAATGACGCCAAAAAATCCGGACCTTTCAATAAAAAAGAGTTAAGTGAAACACCAGACGCTTTTGCTGCTGCGTCCCATACGACACGAACTTTACCTGGTTTATTTTTGTTGAAAACTGCGAAAATTGGTAGGTACCAAATGCGATGGCCAGGCGATTGCTCCAGCTCTGCAGCAGTGAGTTTTCTTATGTAGCTTTTATCCAGGTATTTGTTGATTGTAGCTGTAAAAACTGCCATTAGCTGTGGGTCAGCATATAGTTTTCTTTCTAGGCAAAGCGGCCGATTTTTTGACATCTGATAGCTATCAGGTAAATTTAAATTATCGAATCGCCACAAGAGACTAGTCTCATAGTGTTGATCCGACCGCTGTTTTGTATAGCGATTTAATATTGTTAATGCTCGTTCAGTCTCTGCTCCAACAAGGTTAGTTTTCGCAGGTACGACACCTATATTTTCAATGGAGTTATGTATTTTAATAATTTCTTGCACCTTACTGCAAGTTTCTTTGCTGCACTCACATATGTGGTAGTTTCCAAAAGCTCCAGTACTTGAAACGGCTGAAGTGACGCCATATACAATCCACTCAAGACGCGTGCGTACAGCTACGGGCTCGTTGGAACCTCCTTCCTTGAATGCAACAGGTATACCCAGCTGCCAATTGTTTACACCCAAAAGAACTTGTGGCACCGCGTTTTTATAGGATTCAATTGGAAGATTTTTCAAATGTTTATATTTTCTACACAACTGGTCATAATCTAAAGATTGGATTGGTAATGATAATTGACGCACGGTGTGTACAGAAACGTTTACTCTTTGATCCTTACTAGAAATGCGAATGTCGATATGTCTTGAATTATTTTCAAAGCGTTCAATTTTGCTTGTCCACTTAAGGAACAGCGGGCTTGCTTGGCCCTCAAGAGCAAGTTCCTCAGCCAAGGCTTCGTCCATCAAACTGACGGATGATCCCTCGTCGATGAACGCAAATGTTTTTATACTTTTACCGAAATTACCGTGTACAACAATTGGGATTATTTTAAATAGAATATTTTCACTAGCCACGTTGTGCGCGTTGCAATTTTGTATATTAGTTTGCTCATCAGCTGTTTTTAATCGCAAAGTACTATGAGCGGAACGATGTAGAAGTGGGTGATGTTTAAATTGACAGTTATCAACACCACACGGTTTGCTCGCCTTGCAAAGGCCGCTATGCTGCCGTTAACATTGTTTACATAAATTGTATTTTCTTATTATGGTCCATTTCTCATCTCGTGGTGAAACTTGAAATTGTTTACAATTAGCAACATTGTTGCAAACACCTTTGCATGCGTAACATTTGTTTTTATTGTTGTTTGTTGTATCATTATGCGTGTTGAAAAAAGCTTTCTTATGTCTGTTGTTTTTAACTTCTCTCTCAGTTACAGTAGCAACATTATCTGAAACGGTGACACTACTTGCAGAGAGACCCACCTCAAAAAACCAGTTAGCAAATTCTAGAAGGTTAGGTTTCAGATTCATTTTTGTTAAGTTGAGCTTATGTGTGCCCCATATAATTTGATAATACGGTGGCAGTTTAGTTACAAGATCTTGCAACAACGAGGAATTATTTAATTCGTCTTGTAAGCCGCATGCTTCTATAGTTGCTTGTAGACCTTTGATATTAACGGCAAAGGCAGTAAAGGTTTCCAATTTATTTTGATTTATTGGACTTGTATTTTTAATTCTGTTTTTTATAGAATGTAAAATTTTCTCGGGTTGGCCGAAGAGCATTTTAAGAGTGGCCATGGCAGCCGGTACACAAGAGGGATGGATTAAAATATGCTGCACTGCGCGAAGTGCTTCCCCACGTAGAGCTCGTTGTATACGAATAAGATTTTCTGCTTCGGTGAGTCCACAAACGTTGGTGGACCAGTCAAAGGTGGATTTAAATAACGGCCATTCCTCTGGCATTCCAGAAAATATCGGGAGCTCTTTTGGCACTGATTGGCGTGCATGGACTTGATCGGTTGACAAATTAGAGCGCGAAACTATTTGAGCTGATGTATTAAATAAAGAAGAATTTGTTTGTTCAGTATTTTGTTGATCATGATTAGCATGTGCCTGAGGCTGGTTGAGGTTATGTGCAACTCCATCTGGTATTTGCAAGTAGGAGCTAGTGGGCACTCTTTGTGCCAGAATTGGTGCATTTAAAGAGTAAGTTGGTTGCACGGGCGATGCATGGAGATGTGTATTTATTGTGGAGTTTATTGGCTGCGCATACATCAAGGAAGAAACAAGTGGCATCTTAGCAGCAGAAGTATTCATTAAAGCTGACTTATCAACCAGCGCATGCATCGTTGATTTTATTGGCTGCATGTTTAGCAGCGTTGGCACCACGCTAGTAGTGTTAGGCAGTGGTTGAAAGGTAAGTGCGGAATTTTCTTTACCGGGATTCGGAATGGGATCACATTGCATTTGAGTGAGCTGATGTATTTCGTCTGGAAAGCTAAGTTGGATCGAGTTCGGGTTTTGATTCGGTTCTATATGACGTGGCTGTGAATCCAACCATTCGCGAACAGATTCATTTTTATCACTGCTAGCGCTGCTCCTACAAGTTTCTTTTTCGAGGATTTGATATTTCTTATTGACAAATTCCATTTGTATAGCGCGTTCTTCTTCCAATCGTTTAATTTCGAGAGTTATTTTATCTAATCGCGATGCGCTAGATGCCACAGAATGTGCTACAGAAACAGCATCATGTTGACTATCTGGACAGGCTGCTGGTTTTGCATTAAGTATTTCATTGCAAATTTTGCAACGAATTGTGGCACCAGGCGAAGCTGAGGTTGCACTTATGCAGCGCAAATGGAAATAGGCGTGGCATTTATCGCAATTTAAATTTTGATCTTCAATTTGATTTGAGCAGACTTGGCAGATGGGCAGACTTTGAGGGTGGTTATTGGTCAAGGTTTGACTGAGTGAGGGTTCGGTAGGTGAGCCCAGTGTTGTAGCTAAACTCATTTTTACTTACTGTGTGACCTTGGTGCAAGATTGCTGTTGATGCTTGGTGTACTTGGTGATGAATCTGAAATTTTATCGTAGGCAGAAAATTTTAATATCGGCCTAAGAAATCGTAGATCATCATAAAGAATTTTAATAGATGTAAGCAACAAATTGGTTGCGGAGGAATTTAGCCTCTTATTATTCCAGCTTCTATGGGGACTTTGAACAGGTTAAAGTTGAAGAGAAACACCTCAGTTTCTTAAAGACGTTTTTATCTTTATTAATTAATTCAACTTAACACAGTTAAAATTCCTAATAATTGAGAATTCATTGAAAATATTTTACGTATTTTAACATTAAACTAGTGCATACTTTATGGTATAGAAATTGCCAGAATAAGACTCTGTTAGAATAAAAAAGTGAACGTCCAGGATCAAGATCTCGTGTCAGCAAAAAGGGCGGATATCAGGTCGCGCAAATTCTTCCTATTATATTTTAAAGTTATTTGGTTTCCGATTTCTAGTTTTCTTGATGCTTGACGTTCGGAAAAGATACAAAATAAAATTGAAAATTGTAAAAGATTAAGTTAAAAATATTAAATTGGATTTTTGGACAGTGGCGGTAACATACATCTTATATCTATTTTATTCTACCGCCATATTGAAGAATTTTATCTTCACTTATTGAAGAGTACCATATCAAACGTAAAATCTTACATGCATTAAAATGTATATTTTCGTTCATACTAATTGGTGTTCTTTATTTGGTTTTCCTCTAGGCGTTGTCGTTGTTCTCCATTCCAGCAACTCATTAGCAGAATTGTAACAAAAGGAGTCACTGGAACAAATCCAATCAGATTCGTTTACCGCAGTTGACAAAAACACACGTTGGCCAGAACATACCCATTGACAGACACTAATACTGATACAATAGTTGACACCCTTCAGAGAGAATTTATTTCCCGTTTTGGAGTTCCATTAAAAATATCATCCGATCCAGGAGCACAATTCACTTAAGTTACCTTCAGCAACTTTATCAAAAATCTTGGCTGTCAACACATAACTACTTCAGCTTATCACCCACAAGCTAACGGCATGGTAGAGCATTTTCACCGTCAGCTAAAAGCTTCATTCATCGCGAGCAACAACCAGACACATTGGTTTACAGAATTACCGCTAGTTCTTTTAGGCCTCAGATCTTCGGTCAAGGAAGATATAAAGGCATCGCCAGTTGAGATGGTTGAATTTGTTTTCGTCAGAAATGACACCATCCATTGGAAATTCCAAGATCCCTGTGATTGACCGTTCGAAGTTATAGAACGAACACCCAAATATTTTAAAATCATTAAAAACAATTTCACAGTTATCGTTAATATTGATAGAATTAAGCCAGCGTTACTAAACACCGAGACACCACACATATTACCTTCAGGACCAAAACCACAAAAAACTGTACACTTCAACAACACCGTTAGTATAGTTAGATTTCATAAGGAAGGGGAATAACGTGGTGTCCCACAACAGATTTACTATTTAAATATACTGTATCAAATAGATACCTTTATTTATATATTGTATTTAAATTTCAGAAATTCATTTTTATTTTACAAAGTATAAAATTTTAATATTCAGTTCAAAAATTATATTCAAAAAGAAACATTGAAAAATAAAATACATCAAAAATATAAAATAAAAAAGTTTATAAAAATTCTTCAAAAATATATTTTTTTGCAACCAAAACTACACTAGTTCTGACAGACCAATTCAATCATGACCATATGGAACCCAGAACAGATGAGTCCGACCGACGACGAACCATGGCTAGAACTCCCGCCGTCGCCTACACCTGACATGGGATCAAGAAACAGAGAGCGTCAATAATGACCACCTCACCCCTCAGAGAACTCACCAAAACTTGTTCTCAGCACTAAAAGCCAACCCCGAGACACACCCAGGACAAGTCGCTCGACATAAACGAGCCGCACATTTGCCAACGTTCAAGGCACCCGAAGAAGCTAAAGTACCATCCGAACCAGCTCCCATATGTCTCTCACCACAAACGGAGGAGCTCCTGGCGAATTATTTGCTAGACCCCGACCAAGACGACACCATACCCCTCAACACAGCGCTCTGGGATTGTTTAAATAAAGACGAGGACCACACACGCGACAACGAGCCAATAGCCGAGGGGGCTGACAACATCCCAGAAGGTCAGCGAGAAGAAACGGTTGCAGATCTAAGCAACGATCAGACCCTACCAGATCTTGATAGTGCAAATGGGGCTGACAACAATCTAGAAGGCGTGCGACAAGAGACGGCACTCTTCAGCAACGACCCGAACCCGCCAGATTCAGACAGAGCCAAGACAGTCGAAGAGGCACTACAAGTCGAAGTGCAGATGCTTAAAGAGAGTTCAGGTCAGAGAAGACGAATTTCCCGACGAAGACTTATTCAGGGTACATGGTACCAAATAGTGATTGCCAGTACCGGGCAGGTAAAAAACGAACGAAAATGGCCATTTAAGCTCTTGAAAGGACTTTGACCGAGCTTCATATGAACAATTGTGTTTGTGCGTGCTGTGAAACGTTTGAACACAAATGTCCGAGAACTGGGCCTACAAGTTTTATGCCACACACACAATAGTGGCGGCCGTGGCGTATTGGGTACAGTGTGTGGCCCATACGCCAGAGAATCCAGGTTTGATTCCCACCTGACACAGAAAGTTTTTTTTCAATTAAATTAATTTTTCTGTTCTGCCTTCACCTCTCTGTAGACAATGGCAAAACCTCAGAGAGTAAAAACTGCCATGAAAAGCTACGTGGGAACATAAGCCGTTCGGAGTCGGCATAAACTGGTAGGTCCAGTTCTCGATCATTTATGTTCAAACATTTTACAACACACACAACACAATGGATCAAAGTCCTTTCATTGGCTAAAATGGCCATTTCGATTTTTTTTTTGTTTACATATACCCCTAATTATGTTCTTCACCAAGAGAAAAAATAGTCACTGATCTATCTTATCTGTAGCGGTTACAAGCGCCCTTTTATTGAAAAAATGTGCACATTGGCGTCTTTGGCATGAAGAAAATTAGCGATTCTGAAAATGTTGTGCATGCGGCTCTGTAAAAAATTAGGAAGTAAGGGTAACTGCAAAATTCTTTATTTTTTATGCAGTTTGCTTGTCAAAGTAATGCCAATGTCTTGAATTAATAAATTCAGAAATTTATGTCCTAACCTGGGAGTTATACGGAAAAAACTGAATGCACTACCAGAAAAACGAGCATTTTAAGACTAAAAAAAATGGCAAAAATTGAAATGGAAAGTTCTTGTTACGTTTTTTTTTTTTTTTTTGTTAAGAATATATTGCCCCCACTCTTCTTCAAAAATAGGAAAAAAATAAATAAATCAATAAAACGAGTAATTTTATATTAATGGAAAGTAATTGAGCAAGATTACTTTGGAATTTTTTGTTGGGACCAATGCTAAATTCCTGTTGATTTTGTTAGTGACTTTTTGGTCTTTTGTTGCAAATGAAAATAAACAAGAACCTTACCTACCTTCCTGTTTATTGAATTTGTTGAATAACTATTGCTCAATTTTCCATAATTTCCACGATATTGCAGCGGCACGACTTCACAAACATTTAAATGTATAATTAATTTAAATAAATTGCTTTGACGATACAAACATTAAATGTTAAAATAAATAAAAACTGAATGAAAACTGCAAACTGACTGAAAATGACTGAAAACTGAAAAGACACAAATAAATTTTGAAAAAATATCACAGACTCGGCTAAATTTTATATGGTATTGCAATTTTATAAATAGAGCTAATGTTGTACTTTAATTTTCTGTTTTGTTATCTCAAGGATAGAAAATGGACACGGTTTCGATAATATCGTAAGTCTTGGCGTAGAATTTTTTGTTTGATATATTTAAGATGAATTCGTTGATATTGTTAATTTTTATGTTGGTTAAAAATAAAGTAAATTCCTTCTTATCTTTAATAAGTGTAAGTAAATATTTCGCAAAAATATTAATTTATTTTCTTTGCTGCAGTAAAGAACTTGTATCGTAAAATACAAGTTCTAAAATATCGTAAATACGGGATGTTTTATTTTCCTTAAATTTTACTAAATTTTATGATTTTTCTTAAAAAATTTAACATTCGGCAGCGAAGTCAGCAGCAATGTTGTCACTTTAAAATTTAAAAAAGTGATAGATTGAGTCTAAATTGAGTGGAACATTTATAAAAATTGTGCTAGATCTTGTCTCCTTACAAAAAAAAATTGATTCAAGTTCTGTAGCAAGACATGCGTATCATCATTTTAGGCATTGACACGAATCATGCGGCCTCATTCGAAGGATATAAAGCACATATTGAAAACATTTTTCACCTTACGCAAAATGTGAACAACAATCCAATTATGCATCGTTCGAGATTTCAACTTGAATAAAATAATGTGGTCCCGAGTATCTGATGATGAGGGGTTAACTCCCTTTAATGTTAACACCAACCTTGAGGTATTTGTTATATACAGTTTCTTAGAGATTGATTTATTACAAAGAAATGGTTGCCTTAATAAGTTAAATAAAATATTAGATTATGTTTTTATAAATAAAAATATTAAGTTTAGTCATAATGAATCGCTTTTTCCTATATCTCCATTTAGTTTGCATCATACTCCATTATATATTGATCTTGAATTTTATAATTTTCTCCTTTGTGAGTCTGTACCTAATAATGAAAAAAAATTAAAAAAAAAAACAACCGACTACAAAATCCCTACAAAGTAAAAAATAATTTTAAAAATACTTTGCCTTATAATTTCTTGGTCATATTTGATAATTTATTTAAACATATTATTATATATGAAATCTTATTATCTTAATTTTTTTCTTATTAGTTTTATTATCATAAATATATGAATTTCTTGATGAATTCAAAAGCTTTTAAGGTCGGCGCTGAATAATCAGACTTTTAATCAGAAGCGCCAACTTCAAAGCATTTGTATTCACCAAGAAATTAATAAATTTATGATAATAAAACTAATAAGACAAAAATTAATATAAGATTTCATATATAATAATATGTTTAAATAAATTATCAAATATGACCAAGAAATTAAAAGGAAAAGTATTTTAAAAATTATTTTTTACAATGTAGTGATTTTGTAGTCGGTTGTTTTTTTTTTAATTTTTATTTCTTCATTTTTAAGGAATATGATAAATTTTCAAAAAAAGTGTATAAACAACATAAATACAATTGTTCCAAAAAAATTTGTTCTATTAAATTCTGAAAGTTTGTTGGCAATTTCAAATATCTGCCTCTTAAATTTAAATTAGATGTCACATGTTGTGAAATTATTATACCCATTCTTGTAACGAGTTTTATTACCCTAGTGTCAATATTATTCGAAATATAGTGTTTTTCTAATGTTACCACGCCCATTTTTTAAATAAGCGCCCACTTTCTTGAGCGTTATTTTCAATAATTGTGCCTACCCCTGTACTTTATTTCAGTACCCCAGCGTCAATATGAACTGCGATAGAGTTTATCTAGTATTGCCAAACCCATTTATCGAATAACGCCTACTTTATTGACCATAATTTGTAATAATTCTGCCTACCCCTGTACTACAATAAATTTCAGTGCCCTTGTGTCAATATTATTCGAGGTACACTGTTTTTCTAATATTGCCACGCCCAGTAGTCGAAAGCCGCCCACTTTCTTCACCGTAATTTTTACTAATAATGCCTACACCTATACAAAATTGCAGTACCATAGTATCAATATTATTCGAGATATACTCTTTTTCTAATATTGCCACGCCCATTTGTCAAATACCGCCCATTTTCTTGACGGCAATTTGTAATAATTGTACCCTAGTGCCCGTATGATTCCCAGTACCCTAGTGTCCGTATGATTCGAGATACAGTGTTTTTATAATATTGCCACGCCCATTTGTCGAATAACGCCCACTTTATTGGCCATAATTTGTAATAGAAATGCCTACCCTTATACTAAATTGCAGTACCATAGTATCAATATTATTCGAGATATACTCTTTTTCAAATATTGCCACGCCCACTTGTCAGATAACGCCATTTTATTGACCGTAATTTGTATTAACTGTGTCTACCCCTACACTAAATTTCAGTACCCTAGTGTCCATATTATTCGAGAAACAGTGTTTTTATAATATTGCCAAACCCATTTGTCGAATAACGCCCTCTTTATTGACCATAATTTGTAATAATAATGCCTACCCCTATACTACATTGCAGTACTCTAGTCTCAAAGTTATTCAAGATACACTGTTTTTCTAATATTGCCACGCTCATTTGTCGAATTACGCCCATTTTCTTGCCCGTAATTTTTAATAATTGTGCCTACCCCTACACTAAATTGCAGTATCCTAGTGTCAATATTATTCGAGATACAGCAGTATCTAGTATTGCGAGATCTATTATTGCCACGCCCAGTTATCGAATACCGCCCACTTTTTTACGGTCACCTCCATACTTATCATATCTATCTGTTCCCCAAAAATTATGGCAATCAGGCATATGGTTTAGGAGTTATGGATGGATAAAAAAAAAAAACAAATAAAAAAAAAACACAGGTGCGTCGTTGGACACACGAGAGAAGCGAAGCTTTTTCGCAGTTATATAGATTTGATAGCTTAATAATTTTTTCTTTTTAATAAATTAACTCTTAAATTCAAAAATTTAAAATAACATAAAATAAATTACATATATACAGAAAACATATTTACTGCTTATTTTTTTTATTGTTGAATGTCAAATTTCCACGCCAATTACATATACGGGCATATAATGCCAGCGACTCTCCATTTTAACTCTCCACACATGGTTGTGAACTTGGCTGCACTTACTCAAGCATGCGTTTGTTAACATAGAGTGTAAATTATGATCGAGTGTAAATTATGATCTAGAGATTGCATGAACTCTGCTAAATCTCTGGCATGTGTTAACAGAGTTATTGTACTTAAAAACGTGAAGAAAAAAACTCTGTTAACCTCTGTTAACACATGCCAGAAATTTAGCAGAGTTGATGCAATCTCTAGTTAATAATTTATACTCTATGCCAACAGCACCACAAACGCATTCACGATACAAACAAACCGATGCTGGAGACACCTTGTGGTAAATAAAAGCAAATTTTTGATAGTTGTAGCATAGCAAATACACAATCCTCTATCTATTGATAGATGGTGACGATCTACTGCAGCATAGCTTCTGTTATAATTAGCATTGAATTAAAAGAAGCTAGTGGATAGAGCATTGGACTCTCGTTTAAGAGGACTTGTGTTCGATCCCCACGGGCAGGCCAAAAAATATTTTTAGTATTTAATATTAAAGTATTAAATTTTCTTGTTGTAATAAGCCCTTGCAACAAAGAAACCATCAAATTTCCAAGAAAAAATCTGTCGAAAATTTTTCAGATTTCACTCCAAGCAAATCACAGAACTAGGAGTAAAAAGCTTCGCTTCAATAAAAAAAAGCAGAGAAACCGACGAACTTGAGTTAATAACTTTAATTTTAACGCTAGCAATTTTGATCCTTTGAATAATTTATTTGATGGCATAGATTGGTGTAAAGAAATTTTTTTCCCTTAATGCTAAGGATGCGTTCTACATGTTTAAATCAATTGTTTTAAAAATTTGTTGTGAGCATATTCTTAGAAAATGTATCAAAAAATATAAACTGCCTTGGTACGCTCCTGGCTTATCGAAAATGAAAAATTTAAGGAATAAATTTTATAAAAAATGGGCTAACATGCGGCTAACAATATTGATGCTTTCAATAAATGCAGACATTATATAAGGGAATTAAATTTTCTGAATAAATATCTTTGCAGTCAGTAAATTTTATAAATTATGGAAAGAACATAAAGTCGAATCCAAAATCATTTTCGAGCTATTTAAGTTCAAAGATAAAGGGCTCGACTTTTCCGGTATGTATGTTTTTTAGAGATAAAGTCTCTGGGAGTGCTCTCACAACAGCACATCTTATTGCGGATTTTTTTTAATCAAATTTTGACTCATCTAATATTTGTGAAAATTATATTGATAATGATATTTCACAAATTGTTGATTTGGGCTCAATGTTCTTATCTGAAGAAGAGGTTATAGAAGGAATTCAGAACCTTAAAACTACAGTCAATCCAGATTCTGATGGTTTTTCAGGAATTTTGTTAAAGGATTGTCGTAAGTCCCTAGCAAAACCCCTTCAAATGATATTCAATAAATCTCTAACTTCAGGAGTATTTATTTCTGATTGGAAAGTGTCATTCATTTCGCCAATTTATAAGTCTGAAAACAAAAATAACATCGAAAATTATAGACCAATATTCAAGCTCACGTCGATATCTAATCTTTTGGAATTTATAGTGAAAAAAAGGTTTACTTTTTGTAAAGCGTGTAATATCGTCTTCACAACATGGTTTTGAATCTGGTCGATCAACAGTATCGAACCTTGCCTTATTTACGGAATATTGCATTTCTGCTATTCAAATGGGCTGCCAAGTTGACACAATCTACACGGACTTTCTAAAGCGTTTTACAAAGTTTCGCATGACATCTTAATGAAAAAATTAGCTAAGCTTGATTTTCATTCTAATTTACTGCAATCGTTTAAAACATATCTGTCTAACAGAATATGTAAGGTACGTATTGAAAATGCAATTTATATACCACTTGTAGCTACCTCAGGTGTTCCTCAGGGAAGCATATTAGGTCCGCTACTTTTTATTATTTTTGTTAACGACATAACATCTAAAGTAGAATATTCTCAGTGCCTTTCATATGCTGATTTATATGTTTGTCTGATGCCTCGTTACTTCAATCAGATTTAAACTCTATAAATGATTGGTGCACTAAAAACTATTTGTATCTTAATTATGAAAAATGTTTGTTCTCTACATATGCTAAATCGCCAAACCCCTATAAAACTACAAACTATTTAGATAATTATGCACTAAACTTTGTTAATGAAATTAAAGACCTTGGCGTCATTTTCGACTCCGGATTTTAATTTATCGGTCACCTCAATTACATTATTCCTAAGGCATATACGCTGCTTGCTTTAGTGCGACGAAATGCTTCTAGTTTTAAAGATACCCGTACTTTGAAAATTCTCTATACATCTATTGTTCGCTCAAAGTTAGAATTCGCTTCATTTATATGGAATCCTTTTTATGCCTCACACACATTGCGCCTAGAACGAGTACAAGAAGATTTTTCCCGCTTTGTTTTTAGAAGTAATAATGCTGAGAGAGGTTCGAGTTGCTATCCATCGACTCAAAAACAATAAAGCAGCGGGTGCTGACGGCCTGTCAGCTGAATTGTTTAAAACCGGCGGCGATGAATTGATAAGGCGCATGCCTCAGCTCATCAGCAAAATATGGCTAGCAGAAAGCAAACCCGACGATTGGAACCTCAGTGTACTGAGCCCTATACTTAAAAAAGGAGACCCTACAATCTGCGCTAGTTATACAGGTATCAGACTTATTTCCATCGCATATAAGGTTCTCCCAAGCGTACTGTGTGAAAGATTAAACCCGATTACAAAAACACTGATTGGACCTTATCAGTGTGGCGTTCGACCTGGTAAGTCCACCATAGACCAGATTTTCACGCTACGACAAATCCTGGAGAAAACCCACGAAAATCAAATTGACACACATCATCTCTTTGTCGATTTTAAAAATGCGTTCGATAGCCCGAGAAGGGATTGCCTATACGCAACAATGTCTGAGTTCGGTATACCTGCAAAGTTGATTAGACTTTACAGAATGACGTTGAGCAACACACGCAGCTCCGTCAAAGTAGGAAATGACCTCTCCGAAACCTTCAATACCGAAAGAGGTTTCAGGCAAGGCGATCCACTGTCTTGTGATCTCTTCAACATCATCATGGAGGGGATCGTACGAAAGGCCGGTGTGCATCGTAATGGCACCATTACTATAAAGGTGTCCAGCTCCTTGCGTACGCTGATGATATTGATATTGTTGGCAGAACCAAGAGAGATGTTACCGCTGCTTCGCCGCTATCGAAAAGGAATCAGCCAAAGTGGGTTCGACGACAAATGAGGATAAAACAAAGTATATACTGTCTACAAACAAGAGAGCGCGGCGTTTAGACTCCCACGTTTCATCCGGCAGCTATAACTTTGAAGTAGTCAAGGAGTTTGTATACCTTGGCACCGCCATTAATACTAACAACGAAATCAGCCTGGAGATAAAGCGAAGAACAATAATTGCTAATAGGTGCTACTACGGGCTCAGTAAGCAACTAAGTTCCAGAGCCCTCTCTCGATCGACAAAACTAACACTCTACAAGACGCTCGTTCCACCGTTGCTGCTTAATGGCGCTGAGGCATGGGTAGTTTCGCAAACTGACGCAGCCGCTCTGGGGGTGTTCGAGAGAAAAGTTCTTGGCAAAATCTTCGGTCCTGTTCGAGTCGGCGATGACTATCGCATCCGAATGAACCACGAGCTGTATAAGCTCTACGAAGACATTGACGTAGTTCGGTGTATAACTGTGCAGCGACTACGCTGGCTGGGTCATGTCCATCGTATGGACGACGAAGCTCCAGCAAAAAAGGTGCTCGAGGCGAGGGTCGATGGTCAACGACGACGAGGGAGACCATGCTTTCGAGTGATGGACCAGGCTGAGGAAGCCCTAACCGCACTTAGTGTATCCGATTGGAGAAGGCGCACGAGTTACGTCAGTTACGCAACCAATCCCATCCAATCGTTTATTTACATATAAAGTATAAAGACTTTTAAGCACTTTTATTGCATTGCATCATGTTCCCATGAACCCAAAACATGCAACACTTTAATAACCCATATTTTATATATTGCCTAAGCACTTTAATCGCATTGCATTATGTTCACAGATTGCGACATGCCTTTGTCAATTCAAAAATGCATGCCGACAATCCTTCGAACCCAAATCTTGCAACACTTCGATAACTCAAATTTTATGAATTGCTTAAACACTTTACTTAAAGCAAGAATATCATATTACATTTCGATGACCTACTCACTGTGAGCAGAATGAGGAAAAAAAAACAAAAAAGGCAGAAACATTTATAAATATATATATAAAGCATTGGAAAACATTTAAACGAAACACATAAGAACCAAATATATGTAAAAAAAAGATTGGAAATTTCTGTAAGTTATAAATTTTATACTAGAGTTAAGAAACATCAGTTCATTTAAAACGCTCAATAAAGAAAGTTGAAAAAAATCAATTGGTTCTTTTAATCAACCTCCTTTTGCTCTTAAGAGACAAAGAAACATAACTCGAGCAAAGCAGAAGCGCCTGGCGAGAGCAGATGAGGTCGGTCGAAATCCGGACACGGGTTGTTACGGCCACCTAAGTAAGTAAGTAAGTAAATGCTGAAAACCCAATTCCTTCATATGATGATCGTTGCAGTTGTCTTAATTTGAAAACTCTGAAACGCCCTGAACTACTTGCATTAATTAATTTTAATGTAAGACACCTTGATGTATTTTACCTAGGAACATGTAGAACCAACTATGCCAGTAACTCACCAATGTTTAGAGCTATGCTTGAATTTAATAACTGTATGCTTCATTGTAATATTGATTTTCCAAATTCAAAGAATTCCCTAAGGTATTTTCTAAATAACTTTTATTAAAATTATTGTAAATATTTTAAGATTTTTTAGAACATACTGTAGTCTGTAAGAACTCTTGTTCATTGACTGTTAATAATAATAATAAATAAATAAAAAAAGAAAAAAAAAATACAAACGAAAAAAACAAAATAGCCATTTCAGCCCTTGAAAGGACTTTGCTGAGATTTTTATGATCAATTGTGTTGTGCGTGTTGTGAAATGTTATTACACAAATTATCGAGAACTAGATCTACAAGTTGTATGCCGCCTCCGAACGGGTTATGTTCTCAAGAAAATTTTCATGGCAGTTTTTGCTCTCTGAGGTTTGCCATTGTATGCAGAGAGGTGACGGCCGAACAGAAAAATTAATTCAACTTTCTATGTCAGGTGGGAATTGAGCCAGGGTTCTCTGGATTACGGCTCACACACTCTACCCACTGCGCCACGGCCGTCACTATATCGAAATATGAAAACCAAAATTAAAAAAAAAATTGTAGTTTTTAGATAGTGCTATCAACGGTATTCTGTTGGAGAAAACCGTGAAAAAGGCCTTAAAGTTAAAATATTCATATCTCTCTTATTTTGTTACAAACAATTATAAAGCTTTGATATCATACGAACAATAAATCATTTTTAAAACGTGTTAAAATTTTGGTGACGAGGTCACAATTTTTTTTAGGTATTAGTGTTAAAAAAAATCGCTTGTAACTATGTTTCGCATGAGAAAACATGCATTTTTTGAATGAAAACCTATTCTTCGACAATCATTCATTTCGTTCCACAACATTATTTTGTAGACGTCAAATTAACTTGGATAGTACAGCTAATTTAACTGATACTATGGGCAACTTTCAACAAAAAACACATTAAAGCAACTAAAGAGAATTTTATTCTGCCTTTTTAGGCATTTCGTATTAATAAACTAGCAAAGGTGGAGCTTCGGCTGGGTATCGAGGATAAAATACCGCCCCGCGACCATATTGAAGTATTTTCGAAGTCTTTACCCGCGACATACACGATGACATTCAGTTTTATATATTAACGAAAGTTTTCCTATTTTGATGACTTCACTTTGTATGGGAAGTAGGCGTGGTTTTGATCCGATTTTGCCATATATCATAGAGATGGTTCAAATTATATATCAAAGATAAAGTGCAAAATTTCAAGACATTTCATTAATTTTTGTGGATTTTTAAGAGACCACAAATATCATAGTGGTGGTCTACGTTATATATCAAAGCCTATATGCAAAACTTCAAGATATTTCTTTAATTTCAGCAGATTTTTAAGAGATTTTACTTTTAAAATAAAGCCACTTTGTATGGGAGGTAGGCGTGGTTTTCATCCGATTTTTTCAAATTTCATAGCCAGGATTAAAACTGAAGAGCAAAGCTCAAAGCTCAAATTTCAAGGAATTTCTTTAATTTTTGTGGATTTTAAAGACATTTTACGGTTAATATAAAGTAACTTTGTATGGGAGGTAGGCGTGGTTTTCATCTGATTTAGCCCATTTTCGAACTTGATCTTCCTTTTTTAAAGTAAACTTATATATTGAATTTCATCGCGATAGCTTTGGAATTGCGGCTGTAATGGTGTCGACAGACGGACAGACGGACACACGGAAATCGGCTTAGGAGATGATGCTGATCAAAAATATATATATTTTTCCATTCCTGCCACGCCTCCTTCTTGGAATGACAAAGTAAATATACCCCTTTCGCAGTACGCATTACGGTATAAAAATTCATTGAAATGCGTTACAAAAAAAGAAGTAATAACCCAATCTTACAAATTGGAGTCAACATTTGGTGTGTTTAAACACATTTAAATCCACAATTAAATCCACAATACGTTTTTTTGTATCGGGCCAAGTTTTGGAGATAAAGACAAAAATGTGGAAATTAATTCCTTTTCTGGTAACTTGACCATATCTTAGTGATCCATCGGGCGATTTCTATCACCACTAAAAATTCAAATAAATAATATTTTACTTAACCATTCCTGTTCATTCATAATACCATTCATTGCTTTTTGTATTTATCAAAATATTGGCATTTTAATTAAAAATATTTTTAAAATTTTACTTTATATGCATGTTTGCAGCCATTTCTATTAAATTTGTTCAGAGAAAAACCCACCTTATAGCGCGCGGTAAAACTTATGTATTGTCCCATTTTACATTGGTCTAGAATTGTAGGCAATGATTTTGTTTTTGTCATTTGTAAGCTTGTGTAAATACGCATTTCAATGAATATTTAATTAATAAGGAATGCCTAAAAAGGCAAAAAACATTTTTTTTTTTTAGTTGGTATAACGTTTTATTATGTCAAAGTTGCCCATAGCGTCTCTAAAATGAGCTGTACTATGCAAGTTAATTTGACGTCTACGAAATAATGTTGAAGGATGGAATGAATGGTTATCGAGAAATCGGTTTACAATAAAAAAGTTAATATTTTCCCATGCAAAACAAACTTACGCGAGTTATGTCAGAATCTGACATCACCACTTACGATATCGGGCTGCAGTCAATAAAAGAAGAATATAAGAAATAAAGAATTTGCAACCACTGCATATTTATTTGCAGCTGCAATCGTCTCTATCGTCGACTGTAAAATTGACGTAGCGACGATTCGAAACAAAGAAAAATATTTGATTGCATAAGTATAAGTTTTATATTTCATCGTCTCTATCTTCGACAGTAAAATTGGCATAGCGACGATTCAAAACATAGAAATATATTTGATTGTATATGTATAAGTTTTATCTTTCGTGTTAGGCTTAAGTTATATCTTTAGTTTGATAAGTAAGTCAGTCTTAAGATTCATGTTCAATAAAGATCATAGCACAAAAAAAATGCTCTTGTTCTTGTTCGACAATATAACTGGCGCAGTCGCGGAAATTTATTCTGAAGAATAAATTAAAGAACCTAAAAGCAAACATTAATATATCCTTCTAAACCCAAAACTCGAAAAATCTAAAGATTTATTTGTATAAACGGGATAAAATTCGCTTTGTTGTAAAATAAACAAAATTATAAACTTAACACAACGATTTGTTAACTAGTGAAATATAATTTGTGAACTGAAAAAATATAGAAGGAAATAACTAGTGGAAAATTTTTGTGAAATAAAAAAAAAAAGTAATAAGAAGAAATAATAGAAATAAATTTAACTTGTAATGCAAAGGCAAAAATCTTTTGACAAAAATAGAAAGATCGATATGGAGGAAATCAACAGAGAAAACGAAACCGTCATTAAGAGGCAAGAAGAAATTATTCAACAACTTCAGCAACAACTGCAGCAACAAACTGAACAGCTGCAACAACAATACCAACAAGTGCAGCAACAACAACAAAATGAACAGATGCAACAGCGGCAACCACCAGTTGAGTTTTTTCTGCGACCACAGGACATTTTGGACCAGTTTAGACGACTGAGACCTTTCGAAGACAACAAAAACTATGGTTACTCGTCCTTTATAAAATCAATCATTCGCTTAATAATAAAAATAATTCAGAGTGGAATCAAAACTGTAATGGTACTCGACCGTATTTAGCTAATAATAGAAACTACTCAGAGTACCGAAATCAAAACCAATTATACCAGAATAGGGTTAATTTGGCTCAAACTCGCAATTCACATATGAGTGTTGATATACAAAACTCTAGACGAAGCCAATTCCAACCGATGGAAATTGGGAGTTTCGAAGAAGATGTAAATTTTACCAACGACTCTAGACGAATCCAATTCCAACCGATGGAAATTGGGAGTTTCGAAGAAGATGTAAATTTTACCAACGAACCCACATTGCCCTTAATTAAATTAAGTATAGAAGATAACACTTTTAATGCGTTAATAGATACTGGCTCAAGCACCAGTATAATATCCCCAAATGTAGCAAGACTATATCAACCTTTTTCATGGGAAAAACCAAGAGTTTTTCTCAACCATAAATGGTGTAAGCAAAATTACTGAAAGGGTAGTCACACCAATACCAAAAGAATTTCTTGCTCATGGAACTATTTCCTGGAATGTAGCCCACCTACCTAACAGAAAGTATGATGCCATTATTGGACAGAATATTTTAACTAAATTTGATGCGATAATTGATTTAGATGAAAAATATATAAAAATGAAAGGACATAAAATTTGGTTTTCTAACACAAATTTTCCATACGGTACCAATGATGTATGTTTACTTGAACCTACTCAAAATGATTTCTTAGGAAAAATTAATTTAAGCCACCTTAATAGTGAGGAGAGACAAAAAGTGCATGAATTATTGACCCAATATAAAGATATATTTTTTTTGGAAGGAGATTCACTGACCTTTACTCACAGCATTCAACATGAAATAGTTACAGAAACATATAGACCAATATATGCGAACATTTATAGGTACCCTAAGGTACATGAAGAGGAAATAGAGAGACAATTAAATGAAATGCTCAAACAAGGCATAATAACCGAGAGTCACTCACCATACAATAGTCCTTTGTGGATAGTCCCCAAGAAGTCAGACAGCTCTGGGAATAAGAAATGGAGAAGATTTGTGGACTATAGGAAACTAAACGAATGTACTGTTAGCGATAAGTATCCAATACCCAATACAGACAATATATTGGACAAATTGGGGAAAGCTCAGTATTTCTCCACATTCGATTTGGCCAAAGAGTTTCACCAAATTATGGTAAAACCTGAGGACAGGAAGAAAACTGCGTTTTTGACCCCGCTTGGGCACTTTGAATTTGTGAGAGTGCCATTCGGCCTAAAAAATTCTCCTGCAACCTTCCAGAGGTTAATGAATTCAATACTAAAGCAATATATTAATAAAATTTGTGTCGTGTACCTAGACGATATTCTAATATTCAGCACATCGTTGCAAGAACACATGAACAATATTAAATCTATTTTTGAAACTCTTAGGAATACAGGACTGAAAATTCAAGTAGATAAGTGCAGTTTTTTAAAAAAAGAAACTGAATACTGGGGTCATATATTAACACAAAACGGCGTAAAGCCGAATCCAACAAAAATTGGAGCTATCAAAAACTTGTGCCTGCCCAAGACACAAAAACAAATCAAGTCATTTTTAGGAGCAACCGGCTTCTATCGTAAATTTATTAAGGATTATGCAAAAGTTGCATTTCCTATGGTTAAATATTTAAAAAAGAACTCGAAAATCAATACCAATGACCCAAATTACATAGCTTCTTTTGAGAAGTTAAAGGAAATAATTACAAATTGTCCAATTCTACACTATCCTAACTTTAATAAAAAATTTAAGCTAATAACTGACGCTAGCAATTTTGCTTTAGGGGCCGTTCTAACCCAAGACGGACATCCTATATGTTTCGCTTCTCATACTCTAAATTATCATGAGAAAAGCTACTCTACTGTTGAGAAAGAGTTATTAGCAATTGTTTGGGGTTGCAAGTATTTTAGACCATACCTATATGGCAAAGAATTTGATTTAAATACAGATCATCAACCACTTAAGTGGCTTCACACCAAGACTTGTGATAGAAATATCAACCCAAGACTGCAAAGATGGTTGATTCAATTGGGAGAATATAATGCAAGGAAAGATTATGTTAAAGGAAAGGAAAATAAAATAGCAGATTTTTTGAGTCGCATCGATGTTGCTAATAATGAAATAAATCTATATGAAAGTGATTTCTACGAAGAAAGTATAGATAATGTTTCCACTGATGTCCAAACAGCACATTCTCAAGAAGAAGACTTACACGACCATATTCCGATTTTGGATACAATTGTGAATAGGTTTAAAACTCAATTATTTTTAGTAGAAAGAAAGGAAAAGAAATTTGAAAAAATATTGGGTAACTATAGAATTTATATTGAAAGAGCTGATATACCGAAAAAAATTATCGATATTGTCCGAAGACATATATGTAAAGGAAAAATTGCTTTTTACACTGATTTAGATGACACAACTTATAACCATCTTCATCAAAAACTTATCGAGTTGTTTCCAAGAGACTCAAGCACAAAATTTGTGAAATGTAGCCATTTTGCAAGAGACATGAAAGACGAAGAAGAAGCAATAAAACAGGTAGCTCTTTTTCATAAAAGGGAATCCGGTCATTCAGGAATTATCGCAAATTATGAAGCTTTGAAGCATAAAATATATTATCCTAACTTGAAAGTCATTATCCATAAAGTAGTAAATAACTGTGATTTGTGTACTGTAGCGAAGTACGATAGAAACCCTATCCAACCCAAATTTAAAAATACAGAAACACCTTCTGATATCAACGAAGTTGTACATATCGATACATACGTAAATTCTAAACATTCTTTCATGAATTTTATTGATAAATTTTCCAAGCATGTTGTAAGTTTTTATCTTGAAGATAGGAACAGCGTAACATTAATAGAAAAAATTAGACTTTATATTTCCATACAATGGAAAATGAAGAAAATTATATGCGATAACGAATTTAACAGAATAAATATTAAACAGTTCTGCCAAGACGAGGGCATTGAGATACACTTTGTCAAACCTAATAGCCATACTGGCAACTCGGACATTGAAAGGTTAAATAATACACTCACAGAGAAAATCCGAGTTTTAAATTTAGAAAACAAAATCCCAATAAAACAGCAGGTAATAGTGTTTCCAATTGAGGGTTTATTGCAGATAAGCCCCATTGAAGAGGAGTCGGGGTATGTCCAGATAAAAATGATAGAAATTGAAGTGGTGAATCAAACTTTAACAATTTTACATTTAATCGATACAATTGAATTAAGCCATGTTGTAGACGAAATAGAGAACAATGTGAAGTCTCTCAATTTACATAGCAAAGAAATAGTTCAAAGAGAAATAGAAATAATAAAATCTAACTTAAAATTTATAACCCCAATAGAACCTTGGAAAAAGAGAGGATTGATAAACCTTGGAGGGAAAGCTTATAAATGGCTTTTCGGAGTAATGGACGATGACGACCGTCAAGAAATCATTGAACATCTCAGTATTACTGACCAAAATAATCACAACATCATAGACGCTGTTAATAAACAGATTTTCATCAATACGCATTTTAACAAATCAATCCAAATTTTAAAATCGGCGATCGAAGAAGATAGGGAAATTACAAAAAGTTCTGAAAAGGAAATAAAAAGCAGGCAAAATGAAATCATACGACGTCTTCTGTATACGGATCAAATGTCTAAACTTATCTATCTGAAAGATAAAGGTAATCATATACAAGAAAGTATAGCACTAGCTAAAAACCATATCGTTAATCCAAATATACTCACATCCGAAGAAATAGATCAATTCGAGGTAGACTTCTTTAAATTAAAATTAATGAAAGTTGATGTACTTAATTATAAAAAGGGTGTACTTATTATAGCGCTAAATATTCCAGTTGATTATATTTCAGCCGAATTAAAAGTAATTGTACCGCTTCCTAACAAGAATTATATGGAAATTATGGAACAAAATAGCTACGTAATTCAAATTGAAGGCAATACATTAGATTATCAAGAAAATGTGTATTTGAAAAGTTTAAAACGAAGCAAACATTGTACGATTTTAAATAATTGTAATTATAAATATAATAACAAAACTCAAATCGAGGAACTTGAAGATGATATGATTTTAATAAAAAATACCGTTGATCTGCAAGTAAAGCAAAATTGTGATAATAGAAATCTAACCGTTAACAAAAACTATCTTTTTACTTATTATAATTGTAAAGTAGAAATTAAAAATGAAACTTTTCAAAACTACTTGACAGTAGTGCAAGATAAATATTTTTATGCAAGTAACAACCCTTTATTTACAGAAATAAAATCAGTTAATTTTGGAAAAATTGAATTAGAAAATTTTTCAAACATCAAGGAGATTAAAGAACTAAAATTTCATAAGAATGTTTCTTATAGAATAAGTGTAACGACGATAAGTATAACGAAAGAAGACAGCCCACTGTAATTAATAAAACCAAAATTGTAAGGGCACCTCAAACAAATGATATCGAGTTGCAAAAAATAAAAATAAATATAGAACTTAAGTAAAATATAGAAAAAGATAACAATAAAAATTTAGCTGTTTAATTCCGTTCTTCTACTTTTAATTCAAAGAACTTAAAATGTAACGATTCAGGAGAATCTCAATACAAAAGGGGGGAGAAGTTATAAGTTATATTAATTATTATATTATTAATCTCACATCACCACTTACGATATCGGGCTGCAGTCAATAAAAGAAGAATATAAGAAATAAAGAATTTGCAACCACTGCATATTTATTTGTTTACAATATATGTAGCTCGCGCGGTTTTTTTTTTAACACTCTACTATCTAAAAAAAATGTTTCATCTTGTAACCAGGATTTTAACACGTTTTTATAAATTGTGAATTGTTCGTATGCCATCAAAGTTTTATAATTGTATGTTACAAAATAAGAGAGATATGAATATTTTAACTAGAAGGATTTTTTTGCTCGATTTTCTCAAACGAAAACAGACACCGATGGCTTCACTTTCTTAAAATAAAACTTTTAATTTTGGTTTTCATTTTTCGATATAACCATCCAATTTTTGGACGATCTCGGTTGATTTGCGAAAAAATATTTTTTCTGAATCACCCTTATGAGGGGCAAGTGCAAACGCGTGGGGGCAAAGCCCCCCTATCCGCTGGGTATCTACGGGCCTACAATCGAACATAGAAATTGTTGATACGGAGATTGATATTCATGTGTAGATACATGAATGTCCCTTAATTTTGCACAAATACTAGATCGTCTTTTTACGATATTTTAAGTTAGGCTGTTATGACTTATGACCAGAGATATATGGGTTTTTGTTTTGTTAAAATCTAGCAGGACCCAGTGGCCCGAGGCTTCGCCACGGACGTTTTCTGTTATCAATAAAGACGCTAACCTGTGATACCGAATGAACTGAAATATTAGTACATGTACTACTCTTGCCTCTTCCGTACTATCCAAATTTTTATTGTACTAATGAATATTCATACTACCCAAATTTTACATGAACTACAATTTGCTCAATTCGAAAAACTAGGATATGTTTTTGAGCTTTTTTGTTTTTGAATTTTTAACGCACTTTTTAAATTTACAAAAAATAACTAATGTGTTGATACCCATTCTCCTACATACAGAACAACTTTCTTAAGCATTTCCATAATATACGGCATACTATGCCGTACTACTCAAAAACTCGAAATTGTACTACTCAAAGCTAAACAAAGTTTGCAACAAACTTTTATCAAAGAAAACTATAGTATTTATGCCTAAATGGCAATCAAAAATCTAAAGTTGTTTTATAACAGTTTAACCGCTCCAGTTATAATAAAAGTAAGTCTGAAAGTGCCAATAAAGGTATCCGAAAGTATTCACCTTACAGTACAAAATATAGTTTTCTTCTCATTGTTTTGAAGTATTAATCGCTCTGGATCGTAAACCGTTTACTCGCTTACGGGGTCGCCCGTCAAACGTGTCTTTTTCGAATCGAAATTGATATTGAATTCGATAGTTACCATGGCGAATTATTCGTAAGTTTTTCACTTTTCGATACCGAAGCCAGATTTTGTGCCGGGTGTGATGTCAAACGAAATAAAAACATTTCTTTTTTGTTTGGTTTTGTTTTGCAGCACTGCAATGCATGATATGTGCTAGATAAGCACAAAAGAGAAGAGTGTTAGCAACATGAAGTTTATTAAAACTCTCGCAATAAAAACGCTAGAAAAGATAACGATTTCAGTGCATTCAACGTCTGAAAAGTACGTTAGTACACTCGAGCCATTGTCAGTACTATTTGCCCAAATCTATGTTTAATTTTTGACTTTTATTTTATTCGGCAAAAAATTAAACTTTTCAGTTTCTCAATTTCAGGATTCTAATGTCGTTATTCAGTTGTACTATGTAATATTTTTAATTATGTTATGTAATGTTTTCAACTCGATTCGATACGAAATCAATAAAAGCAAATGCCATCACTAATCAGTGATGATATGAGATCGTTTTCGAGAGTACTTTTATAAAGACAAATAGTACTTTTTTATTGTTTAGGGTATTTTTATTGAGGAATGATATGTGTATAATTAAAGGGTGGTTAAATTTTAAGGGCCGATGTTGATTTCGAATAAAACACAAATTATTTAAGGAATTATTGTCATTTATTTTTATTATGATAATATTGGTATGGTTCAATTATAAATGGAAGAAAATATCGGCCAAATGGCCGCCGCGATCTCGGCGGCACACCTCCTTCGATAACGCTGAGGCATAAGTGAGGTTCTATGCCGTTAATGTGCCGAATTATCTCATCCTTTAGCTCTTGAATTGTTGCTGGCTTATCGACGTACACCTTTTCTTTCAAATAATCCCAAAGAAAGAAGTTCAACGGTGTCAAATCACATGATCTTGGCGGCCAATTGACATCGCCACCACGGGAGATAACACGGCCATTGAATTTGTCGCGCAAAAGAGCCATTGTTTCGTTAGCTGTGTGGCAAGTGGCACGGTCCTGTTGAAACCACATATCGTCCACAATTATATCTTCCAATTCGGGCCATACATACTTCGTTATCATCTCACGATAGCGAACACCATTCACAGTAACTGTCTGACCGGCCTCATTTTGGAAAAAGTACGGCCCGATGCCGCAAGCCCATAAACCGCACCAAACAGACACTCTTTGTGGGTGCATTGGTTTTTCGACGATCACTCTTGGATTATCATTCGCGGCAAATGCGGCAATTCTGCTTAGTGACGAGTCCACTGAGGTGAAAATGTGCCTCATCACTGAAGATGATTTTCTTCGAAAATTGATTATCCACTGTTGCCATTTCTTGCCACCAGTCTGACCATTAAGAGGTGCAATTGTTGGGCACAACGACGAGTTGAGTTCGACGGCTCATCAGCTATACTATCGCGAACAGCAGCAATATTTCTGCAGTACGAGCTGTACGAGCATGCACTGGTGTTTTCACATCTCCTACAGACCCGATTTGCTGAAATTTTTCCGATTGTTCGCACATTTGGACGATTAAATTAACCGAAAAAATCACGAAGTGCACGATATGCATTTTGATTTGAACGCCAATTTTCATAATAAGCCTGAATAACTTTAACGTGTTGCTCAATTGTGTATCTTTCCATGGTTCAAATTGAAATAGTCTGAAATTGAGAATTGATGTCGAATGAAATGCAGAAAAAACGTGACGTTTAGGTGTGTTTTAACCACCCTTTACAAAGAAACAAAAAATAATCATAATGAATTTAAGAAAATACAATATCACTGTAATAAAATAATATCGGTATCTATTTAAGAACTATTACAGCCCTATTCTGGCATAATCGTCACAATCAATTGATACTGAAAATTTGTGATAATTTTGATTCGGTCTCTATTGATTCGTATTCAGGCTGAACTGTCACAAGCAAAAAGCTTTAAAAATTCACCACATCATGTTGAAAAGCTTTTTGAATATGCCACTCTTTTTTTGACAGATAATTTTGACATTTCAATGGAAAACAAATTTCAACTCTTTTTGTTCAGCAATGCAGTAAGTATTTTGAGTTATTTTTATATTTGCAATAATAAATCAATTGAATAGACGAGCACCGTGCTCGCAAGGCTAAAACAGGACTTAAGATCACTGGTGGAGGTCCCTTTACTCCAGACGTTGGTGAGTTCGAGCTGCAAGCATTGCAAACATTTGGTAATGCGGCAATAGATGGCTTACCAGGCATTCCAGTTTTGGGTGCACAGGTAAAATAAAAGATATTAACAAAGCTGAGTTTTCATTTATTGAATTGAAGGATTCGACTAACGCTGGACTGGAACAAACTGAGAACGATGTGATTTTTGACTTTTATCCTTCGACTTCTTCTTCACTTGAAGCACCACTCACTCAATCGTCAACAAACGAAGTGATAGTAGCAGAAATAATAGATCAAGATTCCACGAACACATCCATGCCACAGACTTCAAACTCTATTTCTTCAACCAGAAATAAGAAGCAAGATCCAATATATACTACAATGATGGCCACCATCAAGTCGAGAAACGAGCGTGAAGAGCAAGCAATAGAAATCCAAAAGCAAACAACAGCAGTGTTGAAAGAATTGAATCAAAGTTTGCTTGGAATAAGTAATATGCTTTCGAAATTCAGTGAAAAACTTGATAAACTTTAATATCTCTTGCTTGCTTTATAAGACTGTGGGCCAGTTTTTCAGTGCGAGTTTAAACTTAAGTCAAGTTAAGCCGAATTTAACTAGATATTTTAGCATTCTTTGGAGTTATATTAACGAATAGTTTAACCGAGTTTAAACCACCAATTTTGGTGAGTTAAACTCGGTTTAACTTAACTAGAGTTGAAACTCGCACTGGAAAACTCTCAGTGCCAAGATCAAATGCCAACTTTGTAATGATCTCATTCTACAACTCTTGCGTGATTGTACTTTTAACTATTATACAAATAAACATAATTTAAATGATTTGTTTACTTATTGTGGATTTTTATTGGTTTTAAGTGATATATTGGTTTATATATAAACAAGTATGTATATTAATACTGTAATCATTAAATTCTTTTGTTCATGCTTTTGCTCATCCATTTTTGAAGTTTTTGTAATTTTTGAAGCGCTGTAAAACAAGTAAATAGATATACAAATTTGTGTGCTAAAAGTATTTATATTTTTCTTACCAAATACTATTATTATAAAGTCATTACTTTAATAATACTATTATTTAAAGTCATTCTTGGATTATCTCAGAAGCTCCACGGTCAACAAGTATGTTGTGCAGTATTGAACATGCATAAATTATGTTCGCTGCATTCTTGCGCCCATAGTGAAGGATTCGATGCTTGGAGAGACACCGAAACCTGGATTTTAAAACTCCAAACGCTCTCTCTATGGTGTTCCGTGCTTTGCAGTGCAATTTATTGAAAGTGACTTCCATTACATTGAACGGCTCAACAATTGGTGTGAAAAGCCACGGTTCCAGGGGATATCCCTGATCACCCAATAGCCAAGTGTTTTGTTGGCTGTTACAATTTCGTATTAACTGAATACGTAACGCCGATGTAGTCCATATTCCAGAGTCGTGACAAGAACCGGGAAATTTTGCATTTGTGGAAGTGAATTTAAGACGGTGGTCACATACCTTATAAAAAAAATGCATTAAAGTAAAAAAATTGTATACATGCAACTTACAGCTTTGACGTTAATGCTATAGTATCCCTTCCGTTGCATGTAGAGGCTAAGCGGATTTACGGTGTCATTTGCTGGTGGTGCAACTATGCCAACGTGGGTGCAGTCAATAGCTCCGATTGTTCCTTTGATTCCGAAGCACTGGTGGAAACTGTTTAAGAAAAGCTTTTATGTTTGAAACTGATTTTGTCTTTCAAAATCTTGTACTCACCCCCTTTTTATATGAACTTGCTCCTCACTGTCACTGGAAAATATTTTCGGAACTTTTTTGTGACACGATAAGCTACGAGATGTACTGAATTGCCAGCGATACCGATGATTGACTCATCGAAACTGAAAAATTATTGCCGACACATTTTTGGTACGACCCATTACCATAAAAATAAAGCGTTGCCAACAATCTCAAGGCGAATGGTATGGATGACCTTTGCTCATCGTGTGGTTGGAGCTCCTGAATTAAATCCCAGCACACTGACTTCGGCAGTCGAAAAGTATTCATAAAAGTGTTGTCGGGTTGCTTGAATGGGTCATTGCTATCCCGCAGCTGCCTTAGAAGTCGTCTTCTCTCAAGACGATCTCTTCTTTTGATTTGTTCTGCGGCGTACATAAGTAGAAGTTCCTCCTCCATTTCGAAAACGATGTTTTTGTTGTTTATAGAATTTTATTTATATAAATTTTTGAATTGTGATGTGCTTCACTGTTTGTCACTATTTCGATCACTATTGATACAGAAAGAGCTTTTTCAAAATGCTTAGAATAGGAATTTGTATCAATTGTGACTTCTGTATCAATTGATACAGAGGTGGATTTTGTGACTTTGTTAGAATAAAGCTATTAGTCTAATTCCAGAGGAAGAGTATTTAGTAACGTTTTCTTTTTAGTAGTCTTAATGTCGTTATTTTGACAATAGCAATTTATGAATTCAATTAAATCCCTTGTTTGGATGAGTGAGAAAAACGTAGATATTGCCAAACGATTACGACACTTGGTCTTAATTAAATTCCGAATCGAAAAATTCTCTCAACGTTGGCAGATGAGTGGAGAATTGATAAGATACCTTGGGCAATTCTAAAAATCTTTGAAAACATATTTACATTTATCTCATTTTTTATTACCCCTACTTCAGCCCAGAATTCGGAAATAGTCGAATCCCTAAATTTTTTCAATTTCTTGTAATCTGCCAGCGCCCTGTATTCCGTATTGACCGCTTCTGCATTTAAAAGTTCTTGTTCAGGGAACATTTTTAAAATCATCGTGACTGTTCGAGAATTTTGGCACGAAGTTTATGACTTTATTTTCATAACTGATATTTTTTCAACTCGTAACAAAATTTCAAGTAAGATTCTAGTTTAAATTTTAGTTTATTAGTTTTAAACTCAGCAACTTCATGAGCTGGTACCTTCTCCGTTAAATAGTATATCTCAGCTTTAGTTCCGCAATAGATTTCATCAACGGGCATTTGATTACCGATTAATTCGTTATTAATAGAATGAATAGGCTTTGAATACAACTTCGGACTGCATTTTAATATTAACATCATTAATTATTTTTAAGATATAGGATAAAAATAAAGAATACATCTTAAGTAGTTTGGAGTTAAGGCAAGTTGTAATGAAGTTAATGTTTTCATTTCCGTATGAAATTTAAAGCTGCTGAGCTCAAAATAATATTGAAAAGGTGTCCACTGCTCTAAAACACGGTCCTTAGCTGCCTAGTTGTAGTTAACAATTAAGTTGTTATATGACACAAATCAATTTAAGATAATAATATTATGGTATATGTAAAGTATGTATACCTGCCGTGAGAGCCAACATGTGGGTGCATATCGCAATATTATGTGCAGTTCTGAGCCGTACTATTCTTGAAATTTTGTAGTGTCTTTTTGAGTAGGGCTATGGCAAAAATGGTGATTAATATCTTTCAAGAGTTGATCAATATTAGTCGGCAATTTAGCAACTGCAGCCAGTGATATTCAGTTTAAATTATGGCACACACAACCATTTAGCAATAACTTTGGCAGAAGTTCTTTTAGCTTGGCTTGAACACCATTATACTTGCCCATCATGACCTGGCGATTATCAGCCGTAAATCCAATAAGATTTTTAAGAGGTATATTTTGGCTGTAAAGTATCGACGATACCTTGGACTGCGCAGTCGAAGACAGGAGCCAAAGTTAAAAATCGGTCTTTGCTTTCATTTTGAAATACTCTTATAATGATTGCCAGATTTTTGGCAATAGTACTGTCGATACTTTCATCAATTACTATTGAATAATATTAATTATTAGCTACCAAGCTTATTGAATTTGTGTTTTCCGGACCGGTAATTGATTTTAAAATTTGTTGCTTTTAGTTCTGCTTATATTCATTTTCTTCACAACTTTGGAGTCAGGAACCCTGTTTTTAATACAAGCATTCAAATGATTTAAGAAAATTGTAGGTTGTGATCCGCAACGAATAAGCAAAGTGTTATCACCAACTGCCTAGCCAATTCTGAAATACTATTCTATTTCTCTAATACTATTCTGAAGTTTGGATGTTCTTGATGGCGCTATTCATGACTTTTTTATGACCTTCTGATAAGTTGTTCTAGGTGCTGTTATAGGTCCGTCTTGCTTCCACTTGATGCAAGCTTCCACTGGCCATGGATATTCGGTTACTCATTCTTCCCGGAAAATTACTTTACGTTGCTTGGGTATAACCTTATTAATTTTTTCATGCGGACATCAGATAATTCTTCAGAAGAACTAATAAGGACACGCCAGTAAGTACAATATATCAGGTATAATTGTAACCGAATGAACTTTAAACAAATTTTTACTCATTTTCATTTAAAGTTAATGATAAGGATGACGATGTTGATCTTTCATTTCGCAGGTGTAATTTGCCTTGGTTCTTCAATGGCTTTTCGGTTTTTTAATTACCCATCTGTCGAATTTGTATACACTTTTATATATCAATTTAAGGAAGCTTAATTAAATATATGACTTACCTGTCCATTCTCGACACAAAATTAAGTAGTTAATTAAACATCAGATCAATGAACACGAAACGCTAAACTAGTCAAGTCAACCTAACACAACACAAGTAAACAAATCAATTGTCATTGTCAAAATAAAATAAGCTAATGTCACAGTTCAACATTTTAGGTATGCTTAACCCACTATGCAACACAAGACATTGTCATATCCCAGCAAAGATTTAGGTGCTGACGCAATTAGTTTTGTGTGTTCTGTGCTTGCAGATCGTGAAAGCTGTGCGTGATTTAAGGAGTTTAATATGTAATTAATTGTAAATGTATAAAACATAAACGTACCAGGGTACTTTTTTGAGCAAGAAGGTACTCGGGTACTTTTGTGGAGTCAATAGTACTCAAAAAAGATGATTCCTACTACTCTGATACTGATACTGATGATTCTTCTACTGATGATACTAATGATTCTACTCAAAAGATGATCCCTGATACTTATCTATATTATTATTAGGTAAGCGTATTTTTTGTGATGACTAGCAAATCTATACTATAGACGCGATTTCCATAATTAGTGTAGCAATTGAAAGGTCTTGCTCTGAAGATGTGCAGTAAGGTCTTATTTTTTCTTAACTTTTGTGAATTTTTTAAAAAAAGCTTAAACAAATTTTCTATGAACAGCAACCAAATTTCTTTGTGATGCCTTAAAGTATGTGATAGATTTTTAACATAGAAAGTTTCTATGAAATCCTTTGTTCAAAGGTAAAAATATTCCTAAATAAAAACACAAAATTATTTGTTACTAGATATTTTTCATTTAGGTGTTTTAACGCCACACGCGATTACTAGTTATTAAAATTTCGAATGGAAAACACCCCTTTACTGTGTTGTAGCTCAAATACGGCATTTTAAAACTTATTTCATAACAATCGGCCCACACGCAAATAAATTTTTCGTTTACCACAACTGAAAAATCCACCAACTATACTTCGCTAGCGACCTGTATTTAACGCAAGCAAATATTTAGTTACTCAGAAATTTAGGGTGTGTGCGAATTGACTTAATTCCTACCTAAACTAAATTCTGTCGATAAAGCAGTGTTTCCTAAATTAATTTACAAAAATTCCGAGCTACCTAAATGCTTGCTAAATTAATGACATTTCTTAGGAGAAAAGAATAACGGCATTTCTTAACATTTAACATGTTTGTAATTAGCCTTAATTAACCTTAATAATCCTTAACTGCCTTACTTTATTTTAGTTAAGGTAGCAGTTTAGTTCAATTCGCACACACCCTTAATATGATTTTAAAACATACTTTCTTACTTCAAACGATGGGAATCGAACCCCGACTCCGTCGATGTCTAGTTTACTTCGTTCTCTGCTTAACCTGTTCCACCACAGTCTATTGTATTACCAGTCGGCTAATATTAAGCTAGTGCTGCTTATTTTATTCGGTCAAAAAGAATTTTTTTTTATTTAAAATGGTCGTTTATGAGAAAAGAAGTTCGTTTCCTACAAGCGAAGTTTTAAGTTACAAAAACTAAATTCTTTATTTGCCGCAATTGAAAATCGCACGCTCGTTTAACAAACAAAATTAATTTCCAGCGAATAAATAACCCGTTTCACCCAACTCTTTCCGTTTCTCGTAACTGTTGAAACTATTGCAAAAAACGTTTTGAAAGCACGATTATCGGCAAACTGGCGATAAACGTTTTTTAAAGTGAAACTTTTATAGCCGCGTATACAGCAATGCGGCGAGTTAGATGGGAGATAAAACGAATGTAACGAAATGGTTCTTACAAAAGAATTGCTATTTAAAAACTTTTCATATATTTGCTTTCATCCATAGACGGCTGTTCTAACCACTGGGTTACGGATACATATATGTTTGAGTAGCTCATACTTATGTCAAATGAACCATTAGTCCTTCTTTTCTTTCTTTTATGACTGAATTGAGTATTTCGTTCAATACTCTGAGTGTTTGTATGGTCTAAAAATTTGCATCTGAACGTAGCTTTTTTTTTAACATTACCATACTTTTAGGCATTTCTCAAATTGAGTTTTGATAAATTCAGAAAGTAAACTGTGTTTATTTGAGTTTCATCAAGGAAAACTGTACTGCCTTATGCAAGAGTTTGTTTTGAGTTCAGATGCAAAACTCACATTTGTACTGGAAACTCAAACTAAACACTCTGTGTAATAGCATATATAGCTATTAATAGAATGCACAAAAAGTATTGCCAGCTTTTCGTCAACTCTCGCTTCGACTCATGGTAAAATAAAGAGGGTAGATGCATGGCTTGAGCGGAGACTCAGTTTGCCAAGTGACGGAAAATTATTGCATTGGTTTTGACATTAAACATTAAACATTACCTACTCAAATGTACTTCTTGCTAATGGTAGAAAAGCATACAAGCGGAGGTTGTTTATAAGTACTACAAAAATATTCCTTGCAATTAGAAGGCGAAATGATTATTCTTATGTTGATTAAATTGTTTTATTTGTTTGTTATTTGTTTTAAAGTTTGCAAGCTAATAATATTTTAATATTATATATGTATAGATTTTTAGGAAAATGTTTTGCTTATTAGGCTGGGACGAGAAAAAACAACAACACTTACTTGCTAGAATTTCAATTGATTAAAATCGATAAATTTAATTATTATTGGCAGAATATCTACCACTAGATCGCTGAAATTTTCCAGAAAATATCTTATACATATTATATAATAGTATAAGATAAGTTCGTTTGCAATGAACTTTTATCGAAGAAAAATGAAGTATTTTTCCTAATTGGCGATCAAAAATCGAAAGTTATTTCATACCAGTTTTATCCAGTGTACCAGTAATAATAAAAGTAGGTCTGAAAGTGCCAAAAAAATTATCCGAAAGTATCCACCTTACTGTAAAAAAGTAGAACATATAATTATATTCGCATTTGTGTTGAAGAATTAATTGCTTTGGAATTGTAAACGAATAATTTTTCGAAACATAAGCGAACCTTCGCTTACGAAGTAGCCGTTACGTCCGCCAAACGTATCTTTTTGAAATCGTAATCGATATCGATTGTTATCATCGCGCACTATTCGTAAATTTTTAAATATTCGATATCGAAGTCGGATTTTGTGCCGTGTGGGAAATAGCACTATTTTTGTGATAATGTTGGAGTTTCTTCTATATATATAAATGTCTGCATCATTTAGCATTAAATATCGTTGCAAATGCAACACAAAATACGATGCAAATCTTGTAACGAAAAACGCATCAACATTTTTAACATTTCAACATTTTAACTGTGTAGGTACGGTAAAATAAACCCAAACAAGTATGCGCGGTAGCATAAGGTCAGAGCTTCTGACCACGAAGCAAAGGTTTAGTGACCCTAACAGCAGTTGAAATTTTGTGCTTTTTTTAAATTAAAAATATTTACCATCATGTTTTCAATCAGTTTATGTTTTCTTTAAGAAGAATTGAAAATAATGTATACAAATAAATCCCAAATTATATAATCGATTGATGATTATTTTAGATAAACTATAAATTGTTTTTGGCATCAATCCTATGGAATAAATTGGAAAATCTATAATATGCTTGCTTTCAGGTTTGTTCGTATTTTTGTTCGATGGTAGGTAGCACGTTCAACTTGCAGTCGAATTGTGCGCGGTTCGATGCGAGTACGGAAAGGGAAAGTGCATTATTCCCGACGCAGGTTTTTCGACAAATTTTTCTTTTTACTATTTATAAATAAAAATATCATTAACAAAAAAGTCAAACAGCAAGACCTGTCGTCTGTGCTATGTGGATCGAGCGTGGGGTGACTCAAGACATCAAATCAAAATAAAGAAATTCTCTTGATAACCAACTGTGTTACGAAAGTAAAAAAACTATGATCTAATTTTGTAAGTGAATATTGAACTTTTCAGTAACCACCCATAAACAAAAGGGACAATTGATATTTCCCATGATATCGATATTTTGAAAATATTAGTTGGCTTTATGAAAAAAGACAGTTCTTGAACTACTATAGTATGAAGGCAGACTGCTTTTTAACCAGTTGGTTGCACTGAAGGAGGGAATATTAATAAAATAAATTAGCGATCTTCCTAGAAATTCCATTTTTGGATAAAAGTTTCACTTCTACCGTGAGTGGCGTCCACACACATATTTTTATTCTATGCGTGCCTTTTGAAGTAATTTGTAATTCAGTTTTATAAAATAGTATAGATATAGATAATAGTGAAGATATGGTTGGAATGGATTCAAAAGTATTTTCTTACCACTCAACAAATAAAATCAAATAGGTCTTATTTAATAATATTTGCATTGGTCTTATTTCAGTGAACGAAATTATACACTAACGCTATGAAGTGCCAGTGTGACCGTTGGTCGACTTAAGGGGTATAACTACCAAATTTGAGATGCCCTGCCCCTTAGAGACGACTTTTTCAAAACTGTTTTTATATGCCACTTTTTCGTAATTTTACACTTTTCCAAAAAACCTCAACTCAATAATATGTTCAAGCTATATAGATTTGCATTCTTTATGCCGCCTTTATTTTTGCAATCCCCTTTAATCCCCCTTATAAAATTGGTTAACGGTTACACTGTGTAGTGCCGTAATAACATGCAAAAAATCCAGCTATTTTGCATTCAACCCATAACAATGCGCAGCCTCGAAGCTATTTGCAGCGCACGGAGTTTCAATTTAACCGTCACTTTGACACTAATAAAAAAGTTATACCTACTCACATGTTCAAATATTTACATATGTAAATAGTGGCAAAGTAAGGGTTTATCTTAAACTGTTATCATAAATTTCATGCACTTCTATTTTGTTAATCATCTTCTACCGTGCTGTTAACATCGAAATATTGGAGTAACAGCAGCAACACGACGCGCTTAGAGAAATGCTTTCAATTTTAATTGCCGAACATTCTGCTGTTAACGATTAAAAAGATTTCTCTGCTTCCATGAGATAGTCTATTTTCTGAGCACTGAGCAGCATTTTGTGGCTAAACCAAAACAACATTCTGTTAGCTGCAAACAATGATAGCGTCGAAGGTAACCAACGAATGGCTGCTTGCAAGAAATTGATGAAATTTTTCACTAAAATATAACTTTTGCGACAAAACTATTGATCCTAGATATATGTCACAGCGGACTTTTTTTTGCCGGAATCGTAAAGATCTATCATTTATCCATACATTATATTCACATATCTTTTATTGTTAAGGCAGCAAATGGCAAACAAGACCTACATTTTCTCGGCTATTTAATATTTAAAAATTTTGAGCTTACAGTGGCACTCTTCAATGAATTGTTGTAAGAATAGTAAAAATTTCACATTAATCGGTGCAGTGGTTCTTGAGCTTACTTGCATCCACGCAAAAATGCCAATTTTTCATGTTTCATTTTTATATAATGTAAGATAGAATGTACTCTAATGGAAATAACGAATATTAAAACAATCCGCACTAGTGCATAAAATGTATTTTAATATTTAAGTAGATCCACTGTGTTTTTAGTTATAGTGGCGGCCGTGGCGCAGTGGGTAGTGAGTGTGTGGCCCATACGCCAGAGAACCCTGGTTCGAATCCCGCCTGACATAGAAAGTTTTTTCTCTGTGGTTAATGGCAAGCCTCAGAGAGTAAAAACTGACATGATAAGCTTCCTGAGAACATAAGGCGTTCGAAATCGGCATAAAACATATAGGTCCAGCTCACGACTATTTGTGTTAAAACATTTCACAACACACACAACACTTATAAGAAGGTCGGTCGAAGTGTTTTCAAGGGCTGGAATGGCCATTTCTTTTTTTTACGTTTTTTTTTAGTTATTAAAAAACAAATTTTTCAATTGAGTTGTGGTTCAATTGAGTCAAATGCGTCAGTGATTCAAAAATTACATTGGTTTTCGATAAATTAAAAACTTTTGGATAAATTTAATTTGTTTTTCCTTTACAGTATTGGCTAAAGAGACTGATGAAGTCATTAAGGCAAGGAGAGAGCAATTTATTAATTTTGTTTTCTCAAAATCTCAAACTTTTCGTTTTTCTGGTAGTGCATTCAGTTTTTTCCGTATAACTCCCAGGTGAGAAGGTCAATTTCTGGATTCAAGACATTGGCAATGCTGTGACAAGCAAACTGCAAAAGGAATTTTGCAATCATCTTTATTACCTAAGTTTTTACAAAGCCGCATGCACAACATTATCAGAATCGTTAATTTTCTTCATGCCAAAGACGCCAATGTGCACATTTGTTCACTAAAAGGTTGCTTGTAACCGCAACAGATGAGAAAGGTCAGTGATTTTTTTTTCTATTTTTGAGGAAAAGTATGCACAATATATTCTTATAAATTTGCATATAGTTCTGACTCCCTTTCGATTTTAGGGAATTTTTTAAACCTTGAAAATAGACCATGTTTGGCAGAAAAAATAATTATTAGTCACTTCAAAAGAGGAAGACCACTGATTTTGGTAACCTTTGCTGGAAAAAGTAATGCTAAGCGTATCCTCAAAAAAGAAAAATTTTATAAAAGTTTGTTTACCAATCTTTGCAATTTTCAATGTGAAAAAATGTGCACATTGGCGTTTTTGGCATGGAAATTACAAAGGTGGTACACAATTACAAAAAATCACAAAGGTGGTTTTAGCATGAAATTTTATGACCTTTTCTAAATCAAATTGGATTTTCTTGTTTTGATTAAATTTTTCTTTGCATTAATATGCATCAGATACAATTAAAAACTTGAATACAGATTTACTTGAATAGCATTTATGAAATTCGTTAAACTTCCGTTGTTTATTATATCGCCCTTTTATGCCAAAAACGCCAATGTGAAAATAACCCATTTATTCACATTGGCGTTTTTGGCATAGAAGGGCGATATAATAAACAACGGAAGTTTAACGAATTTCATAAATGCTATTCAAGTAAAGTGTGCCAATAATTGGTGGCAAATTTTTGAGTGCCAATAATTGTAATCGGTACGCTAGTTAAGTACACCCGATTTTTGGCACGTTATCCTAGTGCTTTATCAATAGTGTTAAATATTTATATAGTTATTTTTCAGTCTTTTGCAGTCATCATAGCATCTCATAAAAAAACAAACCAGAACAATTCGAACTTTAGTATAAATATCAGTTGATTTTTACTTCCATACTATTATATGCCTGCGATAAGAAGTCTCCCTCTTATTAATTCAGGCATCTAAGAGTGAAAAAGGCGCTTAATACAGTTTATTACAGTCGGAACAGGTTTGTATTGCACTTTGTTTGTTATATGTACATTCTAGAACCATCTAAATAAAAGCATTTACAAAAATATTTTTCGGACAAATAATAGGAAACAGGTCAAAAATCTTTCTATATGCATAAAGAATTTATATCACCTGAATGGAAGGAGAAGGGATTTGCATGAAGTAATTGCATCAACTAATTGAAGAGGGTGATTCTGTCATTTGCTATTTTAATTTTTTTTTCGCGAAAAAGGGTTCAGAAGCATATGGAATATATCTTGCAAAAGTTATAAAGGTTTTTGTTTAATGGTATCATTCAGATAATGTTTGATTCCTTACAAAAAATAACGCCATATGTTATTATATTTTGCCAAAAGCATCCCTTTTTCATTATTTCTTCTGCGTTTTAAAGTTTATTTTAAAAAGATAAATTACAATAAACTTTGGGAGACAGGTAAAGACTTTTTATAAATATAAATAAACTTCTTAGTTCATATATATATATATATCTATACTAGCTGGATACCCGACATTACTCGAGAGTTGATATAAATAATTTTTTAATTCATTCGTCGATTTGAAATAATAAGGAATTTTGTGTGCATCTTTCAAACCGGTGACTTCGGCAAAATAAGCAAAATGTAGATTCAACACCTAAAAATTATGAGAAAAAGTTAAAGAAATCGTGGTGTGTGTGATCGTGATAAGTTGCAAATTATATATTTAAATTTTACATTTTATTCGATATATTGGACATTTTTGAAAACATCATAGCAAAAACGAATTTTTGGCAATCATTTATGTAAATTTTCTCATACATCAATTTGTGTCGTAATGTTGCTGTAACGTTTAATGTATCAATGAAAATGACTCAAAAATGCAATTTTGAATTTAAAATTTTTTTGCAACACAAAATTTTGTAAGAAAACATTAAATACTATGGGCTTTTCTTGAACAAAAATTTAAAATAAATGCTTAACTAACTGGTATTATTATTTTTATAAAGTACTTTTATTGACGTTTCACACAAAAAAGAATTGAGTTAAATGTATTCAAAAACTGCAGAGCAACTTGCATCGAAAGTCAAAACTTTAAAATTCTGATAATTTGTTCTTGCAGTAGGAAACATTAATAAGTTCAAAAATTCATTTTACTAATAATTTGTATTGTTTTGAAATTAATGCTATGAGTGATTAACAATACATTTTTTAAATGAACTATCCTTAAGAAATTTTGAAAATAAATATGTACTAAAGTAAACATGTATTAATTATTTACATACATTAAACAGCAAAATGCAAGCTGTAGCCTGTTCGTTAGAGATTAGCTTATCCAATGTTGGCTTAGGTCATATTTGCAGATATTTTTAATGTCAAGCACTCTTTGATACGTTATTTTTATGTACTTTAAATTCTTATCACGTTTTTGACTACTTCTTTTCTTAATTTTTTGCGAATAAGCTATTATTTTGTTAGTCTTTTTTTAATGGATAACAAATAAATAAGCACTGGAAATTGAAATGCCAAAAATATACTAACGTTCGACGCAACGGACTTGCCCATGTGTTGATTCGAACTCAAATACAACAGAATTTGGCATTAACTGTCCTGATATGCGAATATAAGAATGTTGAATATAAATACACATAAAGAAGAAAATGAGATATTTATCACCCTTAGCTCTTTGCTACGCCTTACTGTATTTTGTAGTAAGTGCCCTCTGGTGTTTAAGATATAGCAAAATACATAGCGCACAAAACTCATCGTACTCGAAAACCTCTAATAAAAATCATACCTATCGGATGAGTGGTTTGGAGCTTTTTTTGCAGTATTTGTACAGCAGCGCCCTATGGTTTTCGAGATAGAACAAACAAAAATAGCGCCAAAGCTCTTTCTATACTCGAAAATCCCTATACACAAATTTTCATCCTAATCAGATTTTGGAGTGTTTTACCATTTATTAAGACGTTTGTACTACAGCGCCCTCTGGTGCTCAAAGCACAAAAGAAATAAGAGTGTGCTTTAGACCACACGACTGAAGTAAAACTTCTTTGGCTCCATCTGTATGTATATATATATATATATATATATATATATTAGGGTGTATCGAAATGTATGGACCTAAGTTAACACCCAATTCCACCCCTAAATAATGAAATAGGACGGAAAGACAATGCCGAAAATATTTTTAATATATTTTTTAAATGAATTCCTGGTTCGCCAAATAGCGGTTTTCTCTGAAAATCGTGTCTTTTTGTACTGGAGCCCATCTAACGATAAATTTTTTTATGAAATATACTTTAGATATCGATTCACTATTAAAAACAGCTTATGAATGCAAATTTTCAGAGAGATCGGACTACGTACAAGAGTGTCAGCATAGAAACAAAAAACCATTATTTAACCTATATTCAACTAATTTTGTACTGAAGCCCATCTTACAGTACAGTTTTTTACAAAAACCACCACAGACATTGATTAACCATTAAAAACAACTTATTCTTGCAGATTTTCAGAGAGATCGAACTACGTTCAGAAGTGTCAGCATAGAAATAAAAAAACCATTATTTACCATATTTTCGATTACTTTTGTACTGGAGCACATGTTAAGGTACACTTTTTTACAAAAACCCCCATAGATCTCAATTAACCACTTACAATAACTTATGCATGGAAATTTTTCAAGAGATCAAACACGGACAGTGGTGTCAGCATATAAATTAAAAAACCCTTATTTGCAATATTTTCGACTACTTTTGTACTGGAGCCCATCTTAAGGTACACTTTTTTACAAAAACTCCCATAGATCGCAATTAACCACTTCAAATAACTTATGCATTCAAATTTTCCAAGAGATCAAACACGTACAGTGTTGGCAGGTAGAACATTCTTTCTTTTAATGAGGCTCCATCTTAGCTTAAGTTCTTGATCTGCCTGTTATAAAATTTTACAAGTAGCTGTTTTACCTATTAGGTTAATTTGTAACTTTTGTATTTTTGAAAAGGTTTATTTTTTTACAAGATAGTTTTGTTTTGGCATTCTTATTATTAGTTTATTAGAACTGTCTCTTGTGAGAACACCTTCTTAAAGTATTCACAGAAACAAATTGAAAAACCTTGTGAAAAAGTATATTTATAAAACACAAAAACAAGGAAAACTTTGGCGAGGATCTTCTGTACGAGAAAATAAATACACTTAAATCATGCAATAAAAACTTTTTAGAATTGAAGTGGATGCCGCCTTAATATAATTCAAAGTTGTTCATATGCTAGTTTATTTCAAATTAGTTTTTTAATTAGTTTGCGAATTAGTTTAAAGTTTGCAAACTTTTTTAAAAATAGTTGTTGTTGAAAAAATATTCAAAACCAAAAATAGCTTTTTTAATATTCTCTTAAGGGTATGCATAAATGTAGGGTTTGTTATGGTTTCTATCGAAAAAATTTAAAAACACTTTATAAATCGAAACAAGCCTGTCATGAAAATTTAAGTTTTTTTCTTATTTATTTTTATTCATTTTGTATTTTTGTAATTTTGTTTGAATAAAAAGTAATGGTGTAGTGAAAGCATCAGGACAATTTTTCAATTCGTTTGTGAGTTATACTTTCAAATACTCCTTTAAACACTGCCACAGTAACAACAGCACCACCTACCGTGACCTAAAACATTTACAGACCCAGTCGCACACCATTTCAGGAGTTTACGGTCCAGTCATTCAGGAGTAGTTTAGTGACAAAACAATGTACAGAAGAATTTTATATATAAAGAGATCTGGATTTTTCGGTATAAATGTAAGAAATCTTTGGTAGGAATTTTTTAAAAAATCGTTAAAATAGCAATCATTCGTATCCTAAGCTAAAATTTTGTGTGAGCCTTAAGAATCAATGTATTATAACGATACTATGTTTAAAAGGTGAACAATTTACTGCGAACATTACAAAAAACGTGACAAATAACTTCAGTCTAAAAAAATTTACAAAAATTGTATGAAAACAGTCCAAAAAAAGGACACCACAAAACAGAGGTCTCTAAAATGTATGCAAGTTTTGTTCTGTACGACTTACGGTTTTGAAGTTACAGCTGTTTGAAAACTTAGTGTATTTTAGGAGATATTTTCCAATTTTTTGCAGTGTATATCTTTTAAAAAGAAATACAAATAGAAAAAAAAAGTATGCAGATATAATACTTTTCAGGAGAACTATCAACCCAGAGAGTTTAAAAATTTTAAAAATAGTGATGTCAGAAACGTGGGCGTTTTGATATGGAATCACCGATATATGCTTAATATAAACATATATATAAACATATACAGATCAGGGGGGACAACTTCCCCCCACTATATATGCATAATATAAACATGTATAAACACATACATTCATCTTTATATTATATGATCTTTGCCTTAAGGATCTACACATAAGAAATGCAGAGTTCATCACAACCCTGCAGACGGGCAACAAAATTAATAAAATATCATTGCTAATATTGGCTAGCATATGTATCACCAAAGACATCTTACTAAAGTTTTGGAAAAATATCACACGAAAAAGTCACGTTCAAAGACATTCAGTTTAGTGGAGGATAAGGTTTGTTTCGTCTAAAAAATACATTTCTTTTATGAATTTTTCTAGAAAAAATCATTACTGTAAGTTTATTTTACATATTATTATATAAAATCACAACATTTGAAGAATATTTAAAAAAAATGTTTGTTCAAAAATAGAGAGAAATAACGGATTTATTGTAGATCCTTTGTAGATCTATTGTAGATTTATTGTAGAGTTTTTACGCGGTGACCAGCCTACAGCATCACTGGATCATCTGAAACCAAAAAATCAATATGCTTTCTTTAGTTTCTCACTTTATCTCTCCAGTCTCGTCAAGGTTTTTTTTTTATTTTTAAATTTTTCAATTTTTGGCAGCATTTTAAAACCAAAATGCCGATTTTTGACGAAAAAATCGAACTATCTGTTATTGTGAAATTGTTAGTAAATAAAAAATTTTAAAAACACGACGTAACTAGAGAGCTATTTACATGTAGAATATGTGTACAAAGCTTCAAAACGATCAGTTGAGCAGTTTTTTCTGTAGGCTGGTCACCGACTTCAAAAATTACATGTTTGGGGAAATCGATTTACAGTTTTGTAGACTGAAAAAATTAAAATATCTTGGAAAAAAAACATAATTTTCTAATAATATACGTACATGTCATTATCGATGCCGGGTCCATACAGTACATCACTATCATCCACGTTATCTTCGTTAAAAGTGACACGTAACTTTTACTTTAAAACCAAAGCCTTCTTTTTTACAAGATTCAAATGCCACGTTTTACACTTCACTAAAGTAGCTACAGTAGAAAAAACTAGAAGAAAGTCTATAATTCGATAATGTTTTTTAAGATCTTCCTCGACTTCAAGCGAAGCATTCAATTTGATTTTTTTCGCTGATGTGCTAGACGCTCTTACTTTCGTTTTTCGATCCTGCTGCATTACTCTTTTTCTTGGTCGGCTTACTCTTGGGTCACTGTTGGGATCCTCCCTGTGAGGAGAAACGTAGGTCCTTAATCGTGGCCCAAGCTTCCTAATTTGAATGGATACGGTTTATGGCTGTATCCTGATATAATGGGTGGCTACAGGCGATACACCTGAGCCGAGTTTCTGGTAGTCACCTGGCACTTTGAACCAGTTACCCAACGTCGAGTCATTTAATCGAATTAACTGCTGGTATACTCACCAACCATTGCCTGGTCCAGGATCTTCAGTTTGCGTCGGTCGTCAGAGCTGTAATCAAACTAGAAAACTCACTGCAATTAAAACTCACGATTTTTATTTAGTACTCTCGTTGATTAACTTTCAACTGCTCTTGATTTAGCAGAGACCAGATATTTATATCATATCTGGGCTCGCTCTTATTATAATTTTTGTAACATACCTAATTCTAACTAAACATAATTACAAGGGTTTCACAATTACATTTCCTTATTTTCTGACCGAGATTAAAATTACCCGGAAACATTTTTGAAATAAACAAATGTACAAAATGCTCGCATTGCATTTTGTTTGCCATACATTCTTTTACTTATTTCGAAAGGCGGAATTCTCTTGTCCCAAATATTGTCCAATTATTAGTTGCAGCAAAAAATACTATAATTGCATGCAATTACAACAATAAAATATTATGAATTTAAATTACCATAATTGAATACATGTAATAACAACAATAAAATATTATTAATTTAAAATGCTGTCGACGCTTTTTGTTCTCGGTGCAGAAGGCACAAAGGTGTCAGTTTATTTCTCATGACCATGGCAACAACATACTGGCGATATTACTTGCTATTTAAGCTGCTCGCTTGTTACCGTTTAAGTTTTGGCACGCGTCATAGCTTAAACGGTTTTGTGCATTAATGCTGATACTGCACTTTCATGCAGTCGCACTTGGACTTGGCATTGGCCTTGAATTTAGAAATTCGAGGTTGTTGTATGGCACAAAAGGTAGTACCTACAAATATGCAGTGGTTATTTGCATAGTGATTAATTCATAACACCACCCTGTGCATGTCCTCTGCCAGTTGGCTTCGGCATATTTTCGATGATAAATACAAAATCTCTTAGAAAACTAAGCAAAACCAAAACGGATCACGAGTAACCGAAATCGGAGCAAAACTAAAATGGCGCACATAGTTGCTCTCCTAAGCGTTCATTTTTAGACTGAAATATATATTCTACATCGAAGGATACAATGTACGTTACACATTTTATTTACCTGAAGATATTAAGACGAAAAGAGGGGATAAAAGTAATACAATAGAGACCGAAACAGTTGCCGCTCGCCGCTCAGTGCAGGTAGCTAAAAGGCGCGCAAAACTAAGTTAGAGGTATGATTATTCAACGTACTGTAACTTCGTTAGTTTTGCTCCGAATGACCTAGAAATTCAATACAATATTCTTCAGATATTGTACTTTCAGAAACAAAAATAAAACAAATATTGAAAAAAAGTTGTCAAACCTTACCTCCCCCTTAACATCGATTCCAACTTCAGAGAAAAAACCGCTCCCCGAAAAATGGCAGGGTATACCGAAAAGTTTAAGTATCAATGACCTATATTTTTAAGTGATTGAGGGCAATCACATTTAAGGAGGGAGGAGTTAACGTCACCTATGTCGTAATATCAGTATTCATAATTTTTCACAAACATCCGTTCCCCCAATTTATGCTGATGCTATCTCTAGTGCTTTTAACTGGAACTATGCACGCGCACAGGTAAACCATCAACTACAGCAGAAGCTAACCACAACAACAACAATAACAGCAGCAGCGGCAGAAGCAGAGACGCAGTAGTCGATAAGTTTATTTAAATTATTTCTAATTTATTATTAAGGTTGGCTTTAGCCAAAAAAATATATTTTTTTATTAAAAAGGATGGACAATTCCTTAATTAGGCACATTATTAGGGCACATTTAAGATAGGAAAACAGCAGCAGGAAAACAACATTGATTTTGATGTAGTTATCGAAAAGATGCAATCTAAAAGCAAGAAAAAAAAATTTAAAATTTTGATGGTACCTTAAAGTTTGTTTTTATGAATGAATACCTACATAACTTTTTTATATTTTTTGAGGCACCGAATTGATGTTTTTAAAAGTGCAACAGTTAAATATACTCGATGCATCTTAACAAAACTATTTTAACAAAAAAAAAAAATGTTTAAGCAAAAACAGTATATACAAACCTTATTTTTTGTATAGAAATTCTAAGTATGGGTAAGGAGATTTCCGCCCATGGTGCCAGCAACCCTGGCTGCGTCACTGATGATTGAACCTGTCAATAATTTTGACTAAAATTCGGTTCAATGAACAGACCCATTGATCGGTTCGACTTACCCACGGATAGTGGCTGTAGGTCATTTGTTAATTTTGTAAATTACAACAATCGACAAAATATTCTCAATAACTTTTATTTGTAAATTAATTACGACCTTCTTTCATAAGTTTTAAGTTATGTGTTTATATAACTCCAATAATTTTTCAATTATTAAAGGTTATATTTTATCGAGCTCAAGGTCAATGTTGCTTTCCAAAGAAAACAACTGAAGGAAAAACAACTAACAACAACAATACCCCATATAAAGTATCAATCACATAGCAGACTAGACAGCTGTTTCGTTGGCCGCTACACCAACTCATTAGTAGCCTTTTTTCGTGATTCTTGCTGTGATCCACTAAGCTCTTAATTTTCTACTTGTTTTACGAATGCAATTAGTAAATTACCCTGAATTGCAGTACGAGAATACAAATGATATGAAAGCAGCTTAAAGTTCTTCTAATTTGTGAAGCATACTTTCAGGGAAAGTAAGTTCTATTATTCGAAGATAGATCAAAGCTTTTCTAAATACTCAAAGATTTTGTTGTGCTAGTCGTTGTTGCTCTTCTATTTCACAGTCGATCTCAGCTTCAGCAGTTAGCTGATATTAAACTATGACGACATGAACATTTGTTTTTTTTTTTTTGAAAACTTAGATTTTTCATTGTTTTTTTTTTTTGAAAACTTAGATTTTTCATGACGCATTTATGCCGTACGAGGAACACCTGAGACAGGTGTCAGGTATAGTAGATAACGTACGTATTATTTCAGAATTCGATCCTCCCTGATGATTTAGTTAGGATTATTGTTATTATTTTATTTATTTATTTGTAAATTAATTTCGACATAAGCTTTATGTTATGCTTATAACTCTAATAATTATGCAATTATTAATTAAAAGCTATATTTTCGAGCTCAAGTTCTTTCTTGCTTTTTGAAGAAAGAAACCAACAACAACAACAATACCCTTTATATAGAGTAATAATTACCCTGCAGGCTAGACAGCTGTTTCCTTGGCCGCTACACCAACTCATCAGTAGCTTCGCATTATAGCCATGATCCACCAAGCTGTGCATATTTAATTTTTCTGTCCGTGTCACAAGTAAATTACTTGGAACTACAGTTGCGAACAAGAAAATAGCAGTATTAAGACATTTTCAAAATTATCACAATATGTTTATTATTAAAGATGAGTTCACTGCTTCTCATTTTTATTTTTAAGCAATTATATTACATTTCTTAAAACACACATGAAGAACAAAAAATAATATAAAAAGAAACTGAAATTCACTCTTAACAAAAAAATAGCAGTGCCTTAGGAGGTTACACATTTTATTTAATTTAGTAAAAAAGAAAATATGAAAGTAAAGTTTTAATATGGGAAATATAAAGCAATAGTCAGTACTTTGTTGCATTTCCCATATTTTTGATTACGGCGTCACAACGACGGGGCATAGAGTCCACCAGGTGGTGACATCGTTCTGCTGGTGTAGCGAGCCACGCGTTTCGGACGACTTCCCAAGGCTGATTATTATTGGTTGGTTTCGCATCATAGACAGCTTTCTTTACATCTTGCCAAAGATGCTCTATGGGGTTTAGGTCGGGAGACTGAGCTGCCCACTCCATAACCTCAACCCTATTGACACGAAACCACTTCGTAGCTTTTTTGCTGGAATGCTTTGGGTCGTTGTTCTGCAGAAAGATCCACTTTATTGCCATTTCTCTTCACTATACGGCGGAGTAATATTTTTTAATATTTCTACATAAGCACGTTGATCAATAATGCCCTCAATTATGTGTATAGGGCTTACTCCATTGTAGGAAAAGCATCCCCATACCATTATCTTGGAACCATCGTGTTTAAACGTTTTTACCGTGTACTTTGGTAGACAGGCAGTACCAGGTGGTCGACGGACATACTGCCGGGAGCCAGTGCCACCATACGAAACAATTTTCGACTCGTCCGTCCACAAAATATTGCGCCATTTATCAGCAGACCAGCCAGCATGTTTTCTGGCAAATTCCAACCGCCTTTCCTTGTGCTTTTTGGCAAGGAGTGAATGCAAACACGCATTGATAACTAAAAACAACCGTTATCTACATAGTTGCCATATTATGTTAAAAGATTATATATATTAAGTTATCCCTTAACCCTTTGTAGCTAATTAGTGCACCAGTTTTAGTTGATTGGCATCCTGAAAAAGTAAATATCATTTCCATGAAAATGGCAAGTGTACTGCTATTTTTATGTTCACAGCTGTATATGTAAACATGGTGTACAAATTATATGAAGCAGCTTAAAGTTGTAATAGCTAATTCACAATACTGCGTTAGGTCGGTCGTGCGCCGATTCTACTTTATATCGACGTTGTAAAAAATTTACGATATGAGCTGTCAGAACGCACGACCTTCTAATTTTAATTCTTAAATGTTGCTTTGGCAAGTCGTATGTCTATCAATAATAGGTATTGCCAATGTAAGCAGTCACATAAGAAATTCCACAAAAAGTCTCTTTTGCCTAAAGCATTATAAATAAAAAAGCCTACATTAAAAAACAAAAATTTGAAAGAAATTTCCGCTCTATTTAAATGTTGTTTCAAAAAGATAAGATGTATATAATTTTTAAAAGGGGTGGCAGCATAACATTTTGACATTAAAAATATTAATTTGTATGATATAGTATGATTTAATAATATATTATGAAAAAGTATGATACAATTATACATAAAAACTTCCGTCAGGAAATGCAAAAGCGTAAAAAGTAATCTAGTGTATACGATTTGGAAACAAATGAAGTGAATTATAGACAAATTAATCAATATAGTAGTAGCATAAATAGTAAAAATATAGTTATTCCTGCATTAAGGGCGTATTCCTGGTTGGAATGCTGCTTTTGGACCCTCTTTAAAAAACTTCTCATTTGAAAACGCAGAGAGTTATTTAAATTCTTTTTTTTTTATTGTATTAAGAACATATTAAATGAAATAAAAATTTTTTTTTCTTTTGTACGAGGGCTGTTCAAAAAGTTGTCGGCCTTCAAAGTTGGGCGTCGAAAAAAAAGATATGCTGCTTGCGGCCCGGATAACTCGAATTCGAATCATCTGAAATGGAAAAAGTAAACGGCGTTAGAATCAGTATAGATGTAATTCTAGTTCCTACTTCAATTATAATTGTTCGATTATTTTTTACAAAATGGTGGTCATTGAAAAATTAAATACCGATTTTGGGTGTTTTTTTTTTTGTAATTTAGTGTTTTAAAAAAATAGTAAAAAGTAGGAATCAGAATGGTGACAGTCTGCGCCGATTGCACTTTGTTTCATCAAAATCGATTCAGAACTACAGGCGCAATCTGGGCCGCAAACTCGAAAAACGTGGTTTCGAGATAAACGCGTTTAAGTTTGAAGTTATTTTTTTACATCAAAAAAAAAAAAATATTCAAATGAAAAATTTGAGCATGCAGCTTTAGAAATTCGATTGCACTTAGTTGCAACTGTGTTGCACTCTGCATCGATTACACTTAGTTGCATCAAAATTGATTCAGTAGAACCGGAGAAAAGTGGCTTCGAATTTAAAAAACGTGATTTTGAAAAAAAAATCAAAGAAAATTTTAGGCAATAACACATTTTTTTTTTTCGTGAAATACATATATCAATCTGCAATGCCAGCCCCATAAAGAACTCCTTCCTTTTCTTCCAAACATGAGGACTCAGCGGCTCTTTGTGCTCTTCGGGCAGTTCTACCTTCTTTTGATGCGGCCAGAGCTCTGGCTTCGGACTTTTTCAAACGTTCGTTGAGAAAACTGTATAAAACTCCAAAATGCAATTCTCCGTCTTGTTGTCAATGCTTATGTCTTCGTTTTAATTTATTTAAAATTTTTTTGCCGATATACTTGTGAATTCGGTGTCCTCATCTCTTTCGTGTTGGTTACCACGAAACTGGCGTTTCAAGGGACGAGTTTTTCGATTGCTACCAGTGTTTCTTTTATTTTTATTTCTATTACTTTTTTTTATTTCTTTAGCACAAACAGAAATTTTTATCAAAACTGTTCTTTTCAAAACTCTATGCTCGCTCGCGTCCGGTTTAAAACTCAATTCAAAGTGAACTAAACGCTGCCAGCATTCGAATACCTAAGCTCTAAAATGTGTATTCATTTATTTTTATAATGCGTTATTACCTACTAATAAACAAGTTATTACCTACTAAAGAATGCGTTGAACGAAATTCGGTGGTTGTTTCAAACCGTTGCATTCAAGAAGTAGCCAAATTAAGCAAATCGCATTTTGGCGAAAACATTGCTGGACAAAAAAAGCCATATCTCCTTAAGTATTTCGAATATCAGAAACCCCTTTTAGGACGATATTCTCAAATATCCAAGCTTTAAAAATATGCAAAAAAAAATCGAACAAAAATTTTTACCAACCAGGAACACATTTCTCTCCTTCACCTTAGCACATTTCCAAGGAGATTTTAAAAAACAGACTGCAAATCAGAATACGAATGCGATTTGTATATTGGAAATTTTATATCGTCTAAAATAAATTTTTATTAGAATCATGGTAGAATTATAAGGTAAGGCTGACTCGGAGAGGAATGGCAGTTGTTTTTAGGTTAAAACTGTGTCAGACACTGTTTGCAACTTGGAAACATAAAATATTTTCTTCATTTGCAATTTCTCGAAATTCGTCGTTTTGACATATATCTTCCTTCTCATTATCCACTCTTCGTTGACGCGTGAGAGCACTCAGCGAAGCGGCCCTACCTTATCATTGTATCATGTATTAAAATAATGAAAATTTTACTTAAATCCATTCAGCGGTTCTCAAGTTATTTGAATACAGAAATGCTCAATTTATTATTAATGCTCTATGGTTTGCTCTGTACTCGCACGCATATACACAAATACGCACTCTCAAATCTCATCGCAAGCCGCGTTAAATAACTTCGTTTTAATAATATACAATTTAATGAAACTTGAATTATACTACTTTAATACAATAAATCACATAATTTTTAACTGTGGCACAGATTGTTTGTGGGATAATCTAACAAATCCAATGAAACTCAACAATACCCACATATTCAACTTACTCAATGAAAATGCAACTCTGCCATAGCAAAGAATGTCAAATGTACGACCGAGTAGAACATTTTCCTACTCATCTCATTTCACAACTTCTACATTGTTACGGTTTATACTCGTCAAGACTTGACGTTCAAGCTTTACATATTCCCTTTTAAGCTTGACGATTCAATTTACACTCGTCAAGAGTTGACGGTCAATTGTTTCTTTCACTCCTCCCTTTTCCTTCTCAAGTTTGCACTGATGACACCGAAATAAAATTGAAAATAACGGGAAAATGAACGAGCACATAACGGATTGCCCAAAAATTTACGGTACGGTCAATGTTTTTCTTTCCCTTTTGTTACGATTCCCGCACCACCAAACACAGGACTTGATCGTCAAATCTTGACAAGTATACACCGGGACATTGGACAAGACTTGCTTTCAAGTCTTTGAGTTTGTAGGCAATTCGCCGCAAATCGGAAGCGACGAAAGGGAGAAAAATTGACTGTACCAATGTCTCTGTACCAGAGAACTGCAACGAGTATATGATTCGAACGAATGACTATAAATCATCCATCAGAAACCCAATAAGAGTGCGTGCGGTTGCGAACAACAACCACCACTTCCACGCAAAGCATCCTCATAACAGCGATGAGCGACGAGTGCCGCCGCTGTCACTCATCGCTCATAAGAATGCCGCTCTATGATTCTAATGATTCTAGAGTCATTCCTTATGTCTCTTGAGTCATTAAGGGAAATCGCGTGCTGTGTTACCGCTGACATATTTTTTTATACATATAATATATAAATTTATTATTATATACATATATTATAATATGAGCGGACTCAGCAAATGTATGAAAATAAATCTCAAAATAGTATTAAAAAAAAAATATTAATGCATATCTGGGCATTTCCAGAAAAAATTCCGAAGTGATACGAAAATGAAAAGTTATTAAAAAATTATTATTTTATGATATTGTCCTAGAGAAACATTATTTTTTAATTGATTTGTGCAATTTGAACATAAACTCAATTACTTTAATAATAAAATCGTCTGCACTGTTTCACAAATGTAATTTTTCATTTTAGAAAATGTTCAGTACATGTTTCGTAAGGTTTTTGTTTTAGTAATAATGGAAGGCATTGGCTAAAAATAATGGAAAATGATTGAGGCAAGGAGAGGCGGAATATATTAAATTTGATTTCTAATTCCTAAATTATAAAATTACTTAATTACCTAACAACTCAATTACCGAATTGAATTACAATGGAAATTTAAGTAACGTAACGCCAGTAACGTCACGTTTGACGACTAAGCCTAATAATAAAAAAACGGCAAAAGATTTTTAAATTTGATTACTTGGAAAATAAACTTATATTATTTCAAAACCACCTAAAAGAGGTTTTATACAAAAAGTCTTTCTCAATTCGCTGAGTTTTGCAAATTTTGTAATCCAAGTCGAAAATTACTTCTGTTTTTTGTAACGTCAGAGCACAGTTTTGCTTATATCTTTAAATACTTTGGAGCGATTATCTATATATTAATACTCAAACAAAAAAGTTTGTGATCGCTCTTTACCTGTGTTAACTTCAACATATTCACATAAAACTTATATTGATGGAAAGGTATTTTTGAGTAGAAAATTTTAATAAAATAGAAAAAGGTATAATTTTTATTTGAATATATTGTCATTAAGATAGGTAAGACTGAGCAAATGTAAAAACCCTTTTTTCCCAATGGGACAATGAGAAAGAAACAACAAATACATTGCGGCACAGCTCCATTAAACATCGTTGCTATCAAGGGTTGCTATAACATACATGAGCAAGAGTAGCATGCGAGAGAGTCGAAGACACTTCAAAAGACCTATGCATTACTATTGTTGTTGGGGCGATCTCTTAATTCCTTTCTCAACAAAATTAATTTGCCACCTCGCAGCGTTGCAATATGTTTTTTTGAAAATCCTGTAGTTTAAAAAAAAAATCCTGTATTTTTAGAGAAAATACTGCTCTTGTAAAAGGACTAAAAACAAATATTTTAAAATTTTTTTATTATAACATTTTTAATATTTTATTTAAAGTAAGTTATAATTTTACAAAAATATCACTTACTTATTAGGTATGTAATAAAATTAACAAAAATAGATTATATAATAAGTTTTTAAACCAATTCATTCGCAATGTTGAGATCATTGAACACATCGCACACTGAATACAAAATAGTCACAACTCAAAATTTACAAATTGTTACTTTGTAATTTTAAACTATTTGTAGTGATCATATACATTGAATGTAGCACATCAAATAAATTTTTTACTAGAATCTAAAAATTTAAGTTAAAACATTAAATAAACGACAATTTCCTTATCTTACCAGGTTTTGTTAAGTATTTGTCCATTTGTAATTTGCAAAAGACTTGCGAAAAGAAATTAACAAAAACGATGACAGCAACAATGACAGGAAAAGCGCTGCCACATGATCAAATTTTTGAAAGGATAAAAAATAAAAGTAGTAGCAACTTTATTTGCTACTTTTATATAAGTACTGACATATAATTTATAAACATAAAATATTTAATTTTTTTATTCAACGAAAATTAAAAAAAATCTGCCCAAATCATGGGAGAAATATGATCCTGTCTACCTGCTCAAAATACTGCCCAAAACAGGATTAACTGCCCATATGGTAACGCTGCCACCTCGTCAGCGTCAAAAAAAATGAAACTGCTGCTTGATTCATATAACAAAAGAAAGCAAAAGAAAGGTTCATTAATGTAGGTTGTCACTTGAGAGAAAAGCACTCTTTTTCCGCCTTTGCTCGAACTGTCAAAGTAGCTAGCTGATAGCTAAAAATTGTACAGATTCAGGCTTTTTTTTTTTGATTTCCTTTTATCCATTCTAACAGTTTGACCGAGCTTCTCTTAAGTGACTTAACCTATATTAATGAACCTTGTGCAAGGACATTTATAATTGTTTATTTTGTTCAATACTTCTGTTCAGGCTATGGGTTGGTGCGTTCAGCAAAAAAAAAAGAACAAAAGAAAAACTGGTTTTGATATGGCCGAGTTTCGGCCACAGGCGATACTAATTGTAATTGTTTTACTTAATAAAGTGCTCCTTAATTCATATGCTAATATAAAAAACTTTTTTAAGAATTTGACTTTTTCATTCTAACTTTCATTTCATAACAACGCCAATTTGGAAATGCCCATATGTACTTAATAAGAAAGAATTTAAATATTATTGATAGAAATTAGTGAAAATTTGTGAAAATAAAAAATATTAAAAATTTTTGAAAAAATTTTTTAAGGCTTATTAAAATTAAAAATAAAATTGTTTCAAAATTAATCAAAAACAATAAAAATCATTTTAAATATTATTAAAAAAATAATTAAACAATTCCTTCAAAAGTTCTTAAAATATAAATACATACATTAAAAAATCATGGATTTACATATTAACATATTTTCAACAAAAACAACTTGGTTTAAAGGGCAGGTATAATTAACATTTATATGACATTTGTTTATATGACAAGTAATATACACTATTACCGCTTTTAAAAGCGGCAATCCTGTTTATTTTGGATTGCCGCTTTCCTTATGGCATCCCTAAACATAAAGGTTCTCAGCAATTCACCATTGCAAGTGTAAAAGTGATTTCAAAAATTGATTAAAAACAATACAATAACAATAAGAAACAAATAATAGACAACATACAAGTACATATAAAGTAAGTTTGCTACAATTTAATTCTTTGAACTAGCGATTCCCAACTTAGAAGCTGGCTATTTATCTTAATCAACACGTAAAACACAAAACAAAAGCAAAACAAGTAAAACGCACGCCAATACTGAAGTGCACGCAAATCATTCAATGACTCTAGAGTCATTTAGGGTGCTTAGAATCATATGCTTAGAATTCAGCAGTCTTTCTAATGAGCGATGAGCAATGAGCGATGAGCAATGAGCGATCGCTATTATGAGAATGCTGCTCTGTACCGTCAATTTTTTCGTGTTCCCTTTTGTTCTCACTTTCATTGCTTTCAAGTCTTGACCAATGTAAAAGTGGTCTTAGTTCGTACTTTACTCGTACTTTACCCCTTCGTTACGATATTTACGATCAAAGTACGATCAACGGTTGTGGTCCTATTACGAATCGCAGCATAAGAAAACGTGAGTTTCTACTTTAGGTGTCAACGCACGACCAACCTAATGCAGTATTATGAATTAGCTATAAAGCAGGGCATTGTTGTTGTTGGTTGTTTTCTTCAGAAAACAACAAAGACCTTGAGCTTGAAAATATAACTCTTAATTAATTATTGAAAAATGATTAGAGTTATAAACATAACATAACAACTGGGATTTTTAATATTTTGTTGAAATTTGTACGAGGAAAAATTTTTTTTTGAGATTTGAAAAAGTTTGTTGGAAAATTTGGTAAATCACGAAAACTCAAAGAAGCTTTTTTATAGAAATTTTGTATTTTTTATGGAAAATGTCACCAGGCCCGTAGCTACCCAGGGGATACGTGGGAGAGCTTTGCCCCCACGCGTTTGCATTTCCACCTCATTAGGGTGATTCAAAAATTTTTTTTCGCAAATGAACCGACATCGTCCAAAAATTGGACAGAAAAGTTTTTTGTTTTAATTTTTAGATGGTGCTGCCAGCGGTTTCTGTTTTCGTTTGAGAAAATCGTAAAAAAACCTTAAAGTTAAAATATTCATATCTCTCTTATTTTGTAACATACAATTATAAAACTTTGATGGCATACGAACAATATCTTGGTTATAAGATCAAACATTTTTCTTTTAGGTAGTAGAGTGTTAAAGAAAGAATCGCTTGTGTCAACGACACATTAATATTGTATCACCGACTTGCAGCAATATCACTCATACTTTGAAATCGATGTAGTTTTGTGCGTAACGTCGACCGGAAAACGTATAAGAAAATTCGTTCTCCGTTTTTGAATTGAAATAATATTCAATATATCACAAGACAACTCTTTATAAATCGATTTTAAAAATTAATAATAAACTGTTTAATTCTCTCTTCTATAAATACCATTTATTTGCCTCACTTTGGTTATCCTTTGACAAGTCAGAAGTGGGATGGATCTAGAGCAGTGTACAGTCGTTGAACTAAAAAAAAAGCTCGCAGAGTTAAATTTAACAACGTCGGGTTGCAAGAATGAGTTAATTTCGCGTTTAAGAGAAAGTGGCATCTATACTATAGCCTGCCCGTCGGGGGAATCTACGCAAACATCGTGCTGCTCAGAAGATTCGCAAAGTCTTCTAAAAGCACCGAATGAGGAAGCCGTCGTGGACAAGTTGAGGGACGACGTCAGCGTGCTCCAGCGTTCAATGGAGACGCTGTCCCAGCAACTTCAGTCCGTCCTCAGTTCAACGCAGCAGAAAGTTTCGCAACATTCCTCGTTTCATGGAAATTCCTCCACAACTTCTTGTTATTTAATGCAACAAAATGAAGCAACGCCAGTAAGCTCTCCCTCACCCGATATGTATTTTTTTGCCAAATGCTGCGCCTGTGCAGACTTCTGTACAAGCAAATATTCAAAAGTCGCAAACACAATTTAATACGTCTAATACAGGTTCGAATGTAATACAACCCATATACGCACAGACGAATACAAAGGCGGCGATTGCATCATTAAATTTGCAGATTGAACAGAATCAACATACGCCGCATAACTTTCTGGCACCTTCGCAGCAGGTGTCCTCTATTGAAACTTTATTTACACCGCAACGTTTGCAGCCTCATTTACAACATGTTTCTACTATTCAAACGCTGCAAGCGCCGCAACCCTTGCATCAGTTCATGCAAAATGTTTCTTCAGCAGAAACTCGACAATATACACAACAATGGCAGCCGCTTATGTAACATTGTTCGTCCGCAGATTTTCCTTATATTCAACCAAATTATCAACAATTACCAAATTTGACAACAGATAGACCGCTTATATATACTGGTTTGCAAAATAGTGCAGCAAACATAATTTCTCAAAGCTCGTTACCTTCCGTGATTTCGTCGGCCTGCGTTCAATCGTTACCAAATAGTACCAACTCGTCGCACATTCACCAACCGTATACAGCGCAGACTCCTAATCCTTATGGAAATGTTCGGGATATTATTTCTATTTTACCAGAACTTAGCCCGTATAGTGAAAAATCATTGAATTCATTGCAGTTTCTTAAGCGGGTGGAAATGCTCAGAGCCGCTTACAAATGGGACGACCAGACTTTGATTTTTGCAGTACAACAAAAAATGCAAGGACCGGCAAAACACTGTGTTGATTCGCTCCAAGAAGTCTTCCATACGTGGCAACAATTTGTTTTAAAATTTTCAAATGATTTTCCGTGTATCGAAAACGTAGCCGATGTGCATATTAAAATGGCTCGCACCAAGCGCCAAAACAACGAGACGCCGCAGGAGTTTTATTATAAAATGCTTGCAATAGGAGCGAAAGGTGCAGTCCCAGAGTGTGCCATAGCCAGACATATTATAAATGGTATCAACGAACCAGATTTAAAAAAGAAGATATCGAATGAATACAGTTTCTGTAATGATCTCTTACGTGACATTAACAATTATTGTAATTACAATGATATAAAAATATTCTCGTTATCGAAACCGAAATTGTCTACAGCAGTTCCAGTTGCTTGGAACAGTGCGCAGGACGGAACGAAAAAAATCGAAAGTACAGGGGAAAAAAATGTCAAATGTTATAATTGTTTGAAATTTGGCCATTTTTCAATAAACTGTCCTGAACCACAAAGAAAAGAACGCTGTAACATTTGTCAAAGAACAACTCATGAAACGGCTAACTGTGCACAAAGAAGTGCCAACATCGTAGAAAATAGGACGAAAGCCGTTATTAACAAAATTAAAGGCAAAAATACGGATGTTGTCACGGACCTGATAACTAAAAATATAAGAATTAACGGAGAGAGTACCTTGTCAATTATTGATCCTGGCAGTAACCGAACATTAATTCGAAAAACTTTTGCTGACGACTTGGGCCAAACTTCGGATTGTTCTGTTGTTTTGAATGGTTTCGCTGGAGGCCAGTACATTTGCACTGGCAAACTTACCGCATCTCTAGAAATCGACGAGAATATTTTTGAGACGGATTTTTTGATCGTCGAAGATGAACAAATATCTGAAAATGTTTTATTGGGAAAAGATACTTTGTGTCGTGAGGGAAATCGTTTTGTAATTGAAGGAGACGACTGTTGGATCGAAAATATCGCCCAGCTTCAAGCTAACCCACACCTTACTTCACAAGAATTCGCGCAATTAAAAGCTATTCTAAATAATCATCGTAAATGTTTCGCCGAAAATGTTGCTGATTTGGGAAGGTGCACAGAGACAAAAATGGAGATTCAGCTGACAACTGATATACCTGTAAACATGAAACCGTATCGTATCCCTTTTGGTAAACGACAAATTGTCACCAACATAATCTCTGAGTTATTGGAAAACAGCATAATACGACCATCAGACTCACCATATGCTTCGCCAATCGTCCTCGTCGAAAAAAAGAATGGCGAGCATCGTATGTGCGTAGATTTTCGACTCCTCAATCGAGTGACCATTAAAATGCCGTTCCCTATGCCGATTATAGAGGAACTGTTTGCGCAGCTTGCTGGAAATAATTACTTTACTACGTTGGATCTCCGCATGGGATATCATCAAATTGAGATAGTAAAATCTTCAAAAAAATTTACTGCATTCGTCACTACTGATGGCCATTATGAGTATAATCGAATGCCATTTGGTCTCGTTAATGCGCCAGCAGTCTTCCAGGCACTAATGAACAAAATCATATCCAGAATGAATCAGGGAGAAGTGTTTGCCTACCTCGATGACGTCATCGTACCTAGCAAGACTATTAACCAAGGGTTAAACCGACTAGAATGTATATTGCAAATTTTCAAAGAAAGTGGTTTGACTCTTCGAATGCAAAAATGTACATAAATTTCTAGTAGAGCAAATCTCTCATTTGGGTCATGTGGTAAATAAAAATGGAATTTTGCCGGGAAAAGAAAAAGTTAGCGCTATCAAAAATTTTAAGCAGCCGACTAATGTAACCGAGATTCGAAGATTTCTGGGGCTAACTGGTTTTTTTAGAAAATTCGTGCAGGATTACTCGATAATTGCGACAGTTTTATTTGGGGTGACTTGGAGCAGAAAGCCTTCAGCGAGTTAATTGAAAAACTAAGCGGCGAACCAGTTTTAGGACTCTACGATTTTTCCGCTGATCACGAGGTACATACCGATGCAAGCAGTGTTGGGCTCACCGGAGTCCTGCTACAATCGCTCGATGGGAAAACATGGCAACCGGTATTTTACTACAGTCGACATTGTAGCGACACTGAAACCAGATATCACAGCTACGAGCTAGAAGTCCTAGCTGTAGTCGAAACCTTAGAACGTTTTCGAGTGTACATTTTGGGAAAACGTTTCCGGCTCATTACCGATTGCTCCGCTATCGCTAAAGCAAAAGAAAAAAAAGAAATGATTCCAAAAATTGCTCGCTGGTATATGAAACTTCTCGAATACGACTGCCAAATAATTCATCGCAATGGATGTCGTTTGGCACACGTTGATGCGCTTAGTCGATCACCCGATCAACCGCCTAAAGAAGTTGAACCCGCTGGATTCATCATGAAAGTTACTGCTGATACCGACGACTGGCTGTTGACTATGCAAATCCAAGATGAGTCAATTCTTCATATTTTGGCTGTTTTAAATGGGCATCGAGAATCGGAGCAACACAAACAATTTAAATCCGAATATGTTATTCAAAAGCACCGCCTTTATCGCAAAGAAGATGACGGTCTCAAATTCGTGGTACCTAAAGCTGTTAGATGGCGGATTGTACGATTGTGTCACAATGAGATGGGGCATTTTGGTCTCGAGAAAACCATGCAGCGCATTAAGCAAACTTTCTGGTTTCCAAAAATTCGTAAGTATGTAAAACAGTACATATCGGCGTGCATACAATGCTGCCATTTTAAATCACGTGGTGGAAAGCTAGAAGGACGGATGCACTACGATGAACTTGAACCCATTCCGTTCCGAACAATACACATTGACCACCTAGGACCATTCATTCGAAGCAAACATGGAAATATGTATATTCTAGCAATAACAGATTCATTTAATAAATTTTCAGTTATTAAGCCCGTTCGCAGTACAAAAACTCTACCGGTCATAAATGTCCTCAACGAAATAACAAGCTACTTTGGTCTTCCTAAACGCATTGTATCTGACAGAGGAACCGCGTTTACTTCAAAAACTTTTGAAGATTTTTGTGAGAAGAATAGCATCTGTCATATCAAGACAGCAGTGCGTACCCCGAGGGCAAATGGACAGGTTGAGCGGACCAATTAGACGATTTTGTCTTATTTAAGAACATCCACCCAGAAGCCTAAAAGCTGGGACCTAAACCTACGAGAACTTCAATGGTGTGTTAACTCACAAACAAATTCGACTTCAGGTTTTAGTCCAAACGAACTCGTCTTCGACTTTAAATTAACTGATGTGGTGCAAAACCATTTATTAGCTGCTGTTCACGACGATTTAGGGGATACGTATGATGCAAACATCACTACAAAACGTCATCAAGCCATCGAGAACATCATGAATGAACGAGCTAAGTGGAAAAAACGTTTTGATCAAAAACACGCCAAGCCGACCGAGTATTGTGAAGGCGACCTTATTGTCAAAGAGACTGAAGCTCCAGCTACAACACAATCGCGAAAACTCGAGCCTAAGTATCGTGGACCATATGTTATCAAGAAGGTTCTGGGTAACGACAGGTTTTTGGTTGAAGATGTACCAGGCGCTCAGGTGACTTCTCGAAAATTCTCTTCAGTTTACTGTTCAGACAAAATTAAGCCATGGTGCCAGAGTCCACCTGAATTGGATATCATGTGCGAAGACGACTCCGACGAAATCGAGGACGATTCTATATCAGGTCCGGCCGAATTGTCAACGACACATTAATATTGTATCACCGACATGCAGCAATATCACTCATACTTTGAAATCGATGTAGTTTTGTGCGTAACGTCGACCGGAAAACGTATAAGAAAATTCGTTCTCCGTTTTTGAATTGAAATAATATTCAATATATCACAAGACAACTCTTTATAAATCGATTTTAAAAATTAATAATAAACTGTTTAATTCTCTCTTCTATAAATACCATTTATTTGCCTCACTTTGGTTATCCTTTGACACTTGTAACTATGTTTTGCATGGGAAAACGTTAATTTTTTTATTGTAAACCTATTCATCGATAACAATTCATTCCATCCTTGAACATTATTTCGTAGACGCCAAATTAACTTGGATAGTACAGCTAATTTAAGAGACGCTATGGGCAACTTTGACATAAAAAACGTTATAACAACTAAAACAAAAAATTTATTTTGCCTTCTTAGGCATTCCTTATTAATTAAGTATTCATTGAAATGTGTTACAAGAAGTATTTACACAAGCTTACAAATGACAAAAACAAAATCATTGCCTACAATTTTTGACCAATGTAAAAGGGGACAATACATAAGTTTTACCGCGCGCAATAAGGTTGGTTTTTCTCTGAATAAATTTAATAGAAATGGCTGCAAATATGCATATAAAGTAAAATTTTTATTAAAAATGCCAATATTTTTAAAACTACAAAAGATAATGAATGACATGATGAATAAACAGAAACGGTTATCCTAATATTATTTATTTTAATTTATAATAGTGATAAAAATCGCCCGATGCATCACTAATAGCCTTATTCTGTTGATTGACAAGTGTAAATTCATTGACAAGCTGGTCTTTTATGTGCTATTTTTTGGTCCAAGGGGTTGAAAACATTCAAAATGTTTCGCTTATTTATTTTTTCTGAATATTTTTCTTATGTTGCTAACAGTTTTTTAATGTTATGAGCTTTTGTTTATATTTAAGAATAAGAAATTGTTACAGTTGTCAATAAATTTACAATTGTCAATCAACAGAATAGGGCTATAAAATATTGTCAATTACTAGAAAAATAACCCATTTCCATATTTTTGTCATTATCACCAAAACTTGACCCGATAACAAAAAAAAACGGATTTTGAATATAAATTTAACACACAAAAATACATATGGAACCAATCTTCTCTGGACCAAATGTTGACTCTTATTTGTAAGATTGGGTTATCTTTTTTTGTAACGAATTTAAATGAATTTTTTATTAATACGGAAAGTTACCCATAGTATTAGTTAAATTAGCTGTACTATCTAATTTGATGTCCACAAAATAATGTTGAGGAACGAAATTAATGGTTGTCGAGGAATAGGTTTTCATTAAAAAAATTAATGTTTTCCCATGCGAAACATAGTTACAAACGATTTTTTTTTAATACTACCACCTTAAAAAAAAAAAATTGTGATCTCGTAACCAAAATTTGAAGAAGTTTTTAAAAATTATTATCTATTGTTCGTATGACATCAAAGTTTTATAATTGATTGTTACAAAGTAAGAGAGATATGAATATTTTAACTTTAAGGCCTTTTTCACGGTTTTTTCCAACGAAAACAGAAAACCGTGGGTAGCACTATCTGAAAACTAAAAATTGTTTTTTTAATTTTGGTTTTCATATTTCGACATAGTGACGGCCGTGGCGCAGTGAGTAGAGTGTGTGACCCATACGCCAGAGAACCCTGGCTCAATTTCCACCCAGGATTGCCCTTAGGGGGAGTTTTCGCCCGATGGTGTAGTGGGGGAATTAGTTAATTTTTGGTGATTTAGTTGATTTAATTTTACTTCTATTTATTTAAAAATAATATCAAACCAGTTGACACCCGGCGAGCTTCGCTTAGCTCCGCTCGTAACCTCTAATAATGTAGTGTAATTTATTAAAGTGAGGCCATTCATATTTTTTGTAAAGTTTATGCATTTATGAAAGTTGGTCAGAGTAACCATATGAACAAAATTACCAAATTTTAGTTTAATACGATCAAAACAGTCTGATATATTGTAGTGCGTTCCAAAAAGAATAATTTATACAACGCACAACTAAACTAGTGAACTTATAAAAGAAATATTATTATGTTTATTACACAAAACAACTATTGCTATAACACGCACTTAAGCTTAGTTAACACTTGTTTATGTATTTTTAAAAGAACGTTGAACTTATATTATTATTTTATTTTTATTACACTCACGCACTATATATATACATTTTTAAAGAACGTTGAACTTATATTATGTTCTTATATTTTTGTCACTATACACTATACATACTATACGAGTACATGCTTGCATTTTTTTTTTTTTTTTTGCACACACTGTCACATATTGGCATCCATTTTTTTTGTTGCACTTTGAACATATGTTAATGTTTACCTCTAAGTTATATGCAAGTCAAATTTATACTAGTTATAAGAATATTTAAATGTTATGGTATTAAATAAGGATCGAGGAAAATACTATTGCTCGACTATAAAAGGTCGAACAATTTTAAAATAAAATCACTTAATATTTCAAGTTACAAAAAGAAGCTATTAGAGTCTTATTTCAAGCTCTTGCTTTTTTAAGCTAAGTAATCTAAATCATAGCTTCGAAAAAGCTAATTGGGTTTTTATTAATACTCATGCATTTTATGGCTACTCATCTTTAGAGCCTGTGGCGCAGTAGCGCTGGCAGATTTAGTAGGAAGGTCCTGATGATAAAAATATATTTTAAAACGTGGAAAATAAAGTAATCGCGAAACAATTTTTAAAACACAAAAAGTAACACGCGAAACTTTTTTTTCATAAAACCCTTTATACCTTATATACCTTTTTAATTTTTAATTTAAATTAATTGAAACACTTTTTGATCTCAATATCCTTTATTAAAATGGATGCAATATCAGTGAAGAGATAAAACGAAGGTAATTTTTTTTGCCAACAGGTGTTACTTTGGGCTCAGTAGGCAATTGAGAAGCAGAGTCTTCTCTCGACGTACAAAAGTCACGCTCTATAAGTCACTTATTATGCCCGTCCTGTAATATGCAGCACAAAACTGGACGTTTAGCACCTCTGATGAAAAGACTTTGGGAGCTTTCGAGAGAACAAATGTAATTGCCCAGCAATTGCATTTTGTATAACAAAATTCAAATCATCGACATCCTTATTTTTCGCTGCTAAAATCGCACGCGCACTCAACCAATCGTGGTTGGCATAGTTCTGTGCGATGTTTGGGAACACATTCGAAATGAGTTTCTCTTTCGTTGTTGTAAATTGGCAGAAATTCTGCGGGAATGAAATAAATTCGACGAAAACGTCAACTGGTACTTCTCCATTGTCAATCGACAACAATTGATTTGAGAAAATCTCGGCAGACGGATCATAATGCAACACAACTCGCATATTCGTCATTAGCCTCAGCTTCTTCATATAACTCGACAGATACGAAAACTTAAGCCAAGTGTTGATTTCGTCGGCAGCTGTTGATCGCGGAATGACAGGAAGCGTCGTCGAAAATCGTCTGCAACCAAAATCATTGCGTCTCCGAAAAGTCGCGTGTTACCGCGCAGATCTATCATTGGCCGATCGAGTGCCTCCAATGATCGTTTATGTGCCATTGTACAATCTGACAACTTTGCAACACTTTCGACATTCTTTGAAATATTGTATTTCAGTTCAGTTGAAGAATAAATGGCTGCTTGAACGCAGAATGAGTGGTTCGACCACCTTCCAACAATGTACCTGCAATTCCAGAAGAGGTAACCGCTAGCTCAATTTCTGACCTTGAACGCCAACAGTAATGAACTATGGAATGTTTTCCTGCTCCGTCTGGCGCATTGAGGAAGAAAATACCTCCATTTCGGTCGTCAATCGCTTTCATCAAAGTTTAGGACACGTGCTTTTGCTGGAGTGTCAACAACGGAACGTTTGTTCAAATTGCCTGACTCAAATCATCTCGATCGTATTCTCGCTAGCGATCCAACTCTCGATTTAGTAGATCGTGTATTGCTCGATTGGGACTGGCATGTCCAATTGACATATCGAACTCCCGTACATTAACAGAGACATGTCCTCGATCAAAATAACACCTTATTGCGCATTTCATCTTTTATTTGCAGTTCGTAATTCGAAGTAGCTATGCAAATTCGATGCAAAATATTGTCAACCATGTTTCCCCTGTATTTGTTCCACAAATCGACTGTATTAGATGGAAAACATGTCGCGATGATGATCGCAAAAAGTGTACGAATTTGATTTGCATGCTCAGTAACAATGGCATCAGCGATTGATAAGTCCCAATGAGTGTCGTCTTCAAGCAGTTGGAACCGTTGACAGGCATCTCGAAAAGTCTTACATAGTCATCATACACCATCCGAAGCGACTAAAACCAAGTTGAACCACGAAAATTGACCAAAAGGAAACGAAGATAAAAGCACTCGTCGTTTTTCGGATGTACAGTATAAATTCGTCCAAGTGCTTCAGTAGAAGAAACATCGACGAATCCAGGAATTGCATGCCATTGCTTCCACCGCTGCAACTTTTTGACGACGCTTTCCATCTATAATAGCTTGGCCTTTCAGAGTATAAAAGCGGTCTGGCTTTTTTGTGTACAAAAAAGTGTACAAAAACTACTCGATTAGCACAAAATTTAATGCTAATCGGGTGGCAGTTTAGGTGTTTTTGTCAGCTTAGTGAACTATTTCTACTACAACGCCCTCTGATATTTAAAGCGGATCAAAATAAATAGCGCCAAAATACTCACCTAACTCAAAATCGCTATTAAACAAATTTTTATGATAATTGAATGATTAGCTTAGAAGTTTTTGGAAATTTTGTAAAAGATTTGCACTACAATACCCTCTGGTGCTCAAGATGGATCAAAGCGGCACTCGCCGCACTTAAAAACTTTTATACACTAACTTTAATACTAAACAGATAAACAGTTTAGCAGCTTTTGGCAGTTTTGTAAAGGATTCGGACTAACAAAAAAGCCAAAACAGTTTCCGTATCAAAAAATCCGATGTACAAATTTGCATGCTTATCAGATAAACAGTTTAGGTGTTTTTAGCAGCTTAGTTAAATATTGTACTACAGCGCCCTCTAGTGTTTTCCTGACGTATAAACCTTCTTTGAGCAAATATGAACACAATAAAAAAAAAATATAACTGAAATCAGACGATCCATTCTCGAGTTATGCGTGTTCGCACATATGCCACCGTGTTTTAAATATATAGATTAGAGTGACCGCAACTTATATGGGGCAAAAAAAATGTCGGAATCTTGTTCGTCTAACCCCACAAAATGAATCCCCTTTCCAGATATTGGGATAGCAAAAATTTGAGCCCGATTAAACGACGGTAACCCGTGCTGCTCGTCGCTCAAAATTTGAAAAAAAACGAATTTTTTGGCCAAAAAGTTGACGTATTGAACCATAACTCGAGAACGGTAAATAATAAAAACACGCACGATATCGCAAAAGATAGCTTATTTTGTTCTTCAAAATTTATGTTGTGAACAAAATTGTTGTAACTCTGAGTCAAACCGAGTTACGGCAGCCTTTAGCTCCGAAAACGTGACCTGGTGGCTCCAGGAGCATACTTCATATATTATGTTATTATGTGATAAATTTTTAATTTTAATTAATTTATTTAATTTTTATTTTATTTTTATTTTTAATTAATTTATTTAATTTTTATTTTATTTTTATTTTTATTTAAATATATAGAAATCAATTTACCTGGACTCTGAAATGGCATCCACATCAGGTGTACAAAGCCGGACCAAGGATAAAATATTTCTTGTTGGCTTTCCCATTCACCAGATCACAGGTTGTAAACTACCCTCAAATCGACAAGTTTTGTGTGCTTTATTTTATAATTTACGTACTGTAAAATTAACTCTAAGAGAATCAGCAAAACTTACTATACGAGAGGTGTTAATTTTTTGGCAGAAAGCTCGAAAGATGAGCAAAATGCAATAACAAAGCTTGAAAAACTTCACGTCGAGTGGAGAATTCTTCAAAAAGACAGGAAGAAAACATCGGAAACGATCAAAAACAAATTTAAACAGTTTGTTGAAAAGTTAGACGATCTTTTTGATATTGCTCATCAAGATGCCTTGACTCTGATGAAATCGGAAGTAGATAAGGCTTTTCTCGTGAAACAGAGGCAGAAGGGCCGTCCAGGTTGCATGTCTGGAGTAGATCGCAAGTTATCTAGAGCTGAAGAAATCAAGGCGCAAAAGGAACTTGAAAGAATTAACCGACAAATCCAAGAAGAATATTTTGATATTGGTGAGTTTTTTATATTATTATTTCAATTTATTATTATTATTTTCTTGATGCTTCTTAGGGACGGATGATGAGTACAATTTCGGAGAAGAAGAAGACACTCAAGAGGACATCATCTACCAGGAGCTTGAAAACTTGGAGGCAATGGACATCCCGGAAGAAGCTGCAGAAGATCTAGGTCCATCTGATAGAAAAAGGATGAAAGTTTCATATGCAAGAGGCGTTCACGAGATTTTAAACATGAAATTGTCAATTTTGTTAGATCGATGTAAGGTATCCGACAGAAATGCCACGAGAATTTTAATAGCTACACTAGAGGCACTTAACCTTGACCCTCTTAAGTACAAAGTCTCCAAAACTTTCTTACATACTAGAAGGAAAATGTTCAGAGAACATTATACTAAAAATATTTCAGATAAAGTAAACATTCCAGAAAAGAGGGGGCCTTGGTTGTCCATTGGGACGGTAAACTTTTACCGGGCGTTTTAAAAAATGACCAATGTGAGCGAATAGCTATTGCTATTTCATACGGCAGTAAGGAACAACTGCTGGGAGTTCCTGTAACAGAAAACAGCTCAGGAGAGGAGCAAGCAGTTGCCGTATATGAATGCCTACAGCAATGGGGTCTTCCCAACACCGTTAAGGCTTTGATACTACAGCATCCAACACTGGAAGATTTAAAGGAGCATGCGTCATATTGCATCAAATGTTGTGAGGAAGAGAATTACTGCACCTAGCTTGCCGTCACCATATCTTGGAAATTATGTTAAGAGGCGTATTCGACACAAAAATGGGTTCAACCACGGGACCTCATCCAGACATTTTCAAAAGATTTCTCCTTGCGTGGCCCAAGATAGACAAACAAAAATATGACACAGGTATTAGTGACAATCTAATACAAAAGCAGCTATCTCCAGAATTAATTGCACATGTTACTGCTGAATTCAAAAAGAAATTAACTGAGAACCATCCAAGAGATGACTACAAGGAGCTGTTGCAGTTGGTTCTCGTATTTGTAGGATCACTAGACGGCAATGTTGTGGGTTTTAGAACTCCAGGCGCCATTCATCACGCCAGATGGATGGCAAAGGCTATTTACTGCTTTAAAATATTTATTTTAAGGCGCCAATTTAAGATGTCTAGAGGAGAAGAAAGTTCTGTAAGTGCTATTGCTGTTTTTCTAGTTAAAATTTACTGTAAAGCTTGGTTCAATGCTCCAAAAGCTCATCTAGCGCCAAAGCAAGATTTAGACATTTTGCGTAGTCTATTAGACTATAAAGAATGTGACAACGACATCGCAGAAATAGCACTCACTAAATTTTCGAATCATTTGTGGTATTTGAATACAGAGTTGGTTGGATTGTCGTTCTTTGATCCCACCATTACAGACGATGAAAAGTTATTAATGGCTAATAAATTGCTCAGTAGCACAGATGAACCATCAGAGCAAGCTAGGGTTGTAAATCCAAAAGTTAGGAAAGAAAAGTTGCAAGAGTTGGTTGATGGAGGATTAATTAGTTTTACTTTCCAAAGAAACGTTTAATTTTTTTGACCGATTTAATATAAAAATAGATTTTCTTAGACAAAATCCAAACACCTGGCCTCAAAATAATAACTTCCAAGAAGGATTGAAAATTGTCAAAACATTAAAAGTAGTAAATGATATGGCTGAGCGTGGTATTAAATTAATAACTGACTTCAACGACCTTCTGACAAAAGATGAAGAACAAAAGCAATATGTCCTGCAAGTTGTAAGCAAATGCCGAGCATTGTATCCCGACGTTTCAAAAAGTACTTTAACAAAACCTCGATTATAAATTGGATAACTATGTAATATTGTCGAATATATCCCTGATTTTTATATATTAAAATAAGAATGTTCTTGAATTTAACTGTATTACTTGCGTTTTTTATTACATTTCTACTTTAAACTCAAAAATATACCAAAAAAATTAAAAATTTATCACATAATAACATAATGTATGAAGTATGCTCCTGGTGGCACCAGGTCACGTTTTCGGAGCTAAAGGCTGCCGTAACTCGGTTTGACTCAGAGTTACAACAATTTTGTTCATAACATAAATTTTGAAGAACAAAATAAGCTATCTTTTGTGATATCGTGCGTGTTTTTATTATTTACCGTTCTCGAGTTATGGCTCAATACGTCAACTTTTTGGCCAAAAAATTCCTTTTTTTTTAAATTTTGAGCGACGAGCGGCACGTGTTACCGTCGTTTAATCGGCCTCAACTTTTGGCTATCCCAATATCTGGAAAGGGGATTCGTTTTGTGGGGTTAAGACGAACAAGATTCCGACATTGATTTTTTGCGGTCACTCTAATATAGATGTTCAATAAATTCACTTTAAATTCGATAAAAATATTCAATTAAAAAATGGCACTATTTTTGACCTACAAACATATAAATTTTTCCATTTAAAATAATTAATGTGTAGTCCTCGGACGTTCTTTTTGCCGGGTCTCTGCCTAATTGAGGGTCTTTATTTCCAGCTAGGATACGAGTTTTCCGGATCGGAGAAGTGTTAAAGATGAATTATTGCACTTGAGGCTCTATGAACGGCTTATTATTGTCACTTATTTTCAGTTTAATCAGATTGTCTTTCTTGAACCGAAACCGAAATATTTTTTACTTTAACTGCTGGGGCGCCAATTAAGCAATTTTACATCCTTTTTAATAAAAAAATATATTTTTTTGGCTAACGCCAACTTTATTGATAAAACACTTCTGAATACAGCAAGAGACTAAAAAGACTGAAACTTAGAAATAATTTCAATAAACTTATCGGCTACTGCGTCTCTGCTTCTGCTGCTGCTGCTGTTATTGTTGTTGTTGTGGTTAGCTTCTGCTGTAGTTGATGGTTTACCTGTGCACGTGCCTTGTTCCAGTTAAAAGCACTAGACATAGCGTCAGCATAAATTGTGGGAACGGATGTTAGTGAAAAATTATGAATTCTGATATTGCAACGCTGATAGGTGACGCTAACTTATATTCTAGGTTCAAAATAAACTTAATACATTTAAAACATTATTAAATTTTTTATATTTACGTGAGGAGGCACCGATTCATTATTTCTAGATTTATTGCCAAATTGAGGCATTGATCCGGCAAGTTCCTTTAATTCTTTAAATTTCTTTGGCCTATCCTTGTTGGCATCCTCATGGCCTTTTTAACGCAATTTAATTTAACATATTTAGAACAAATTATAACTTAAAATTTACACGACACTGTTCTTAAAAAATTCTTGTTGGACATGCACATGTTATAAAATGAAACGAAATTTCGGTTGACATCAATTTTTCGCCCCAAAATTTTAATTTCTTCGTTAAAAAACTCACCTGAAGCCGACAGTTCAGTGCCTTTTAGGCCGCCCGCAGAATAAACGCCGAAACAGACAGGCAGGCAGAGACAACTTATATTTAACAAGGTAGTGTCAGGGAGAATATAAAGGGTGGTTAAATTTTAAGGCCCGATGTTGATTGTGAATAAAACAGAAACTGTTTTGGAAATTATTGTCATTTCTTTTTATTATGATAATACTGGTATGGTTCAAATATGCATGTAACAAAATATCGGCCAAATGGCCGCCGCGACCTCGGCGGCATACCTCCATCCGATGGTCCAAATTTTCGATGACGCTGAGGCATAAGTGAGGTTCTATGCCGTTAATGTGCCGAATTATCTCATCCTTTATCACCTTTATCACTTCTAAAAAAAAAGAAGTACAATGGTGTCAAATCACATGATCTTGGCGGCCAATCTTGACATCGCCACCACGTGAGATAACACGGCCATTGAATTTTTCGAGCAAAAGAGCCATTGTTTCGTTAGCTGTGTGGCACCGTCCTGTTGAAACCACATATCGTCCACATTCATATCTTCCAATTTGGGCCCTAAAAAGGTCGTTATCATCTCACGATAGCGAACACCATTCTCAGTAACTGCCTGGCCGGCCTCATTTTGGAAAAAATACGGCTCGATTATGCCGCCAGCCCATAAACTGCACCAAACAGTCACTCTTTGTGGGTGCATGGGTTTTTCGACAATCACTCTTGGATTTTCATTCGCCCAATTTGCGGCAATTCTGCTTATTGACGAATCCACTGAGGTGAGAATGTGCCTCATCACTGAAGATGATTTTCTTCGAAAATTGATCATCCACTGTTGCCATTTCTTGCCACCATTCTGAGCATTGACGACGCTTGAAATGGCCAAGAGGCTTTAGTTCTTGAGTCAATTGCACCTTGTAAGCGTGTAAATGCAAGTCTTTATGCATAATGTTCATCAACGACGAGCGTGAGAGGTGCAATTGTTGGGCACGACGACGAGTTGAGGTGGACGGCTCTTCAGCCTCACTATCGCGAACAGCAGCAATATTTTCTGCAGTACGAGCTGTACGAGCATGCACTGGTGTTTTCACATCTCCTACAGACCCGGTTTGCTAAAATTTTTGCACGATTTTTCCGACTGTACGCACATTTGGATGATTAAATTGACCGAAAAAATCACGAAGTGCACGATATGCATTTTGATTTGAACGCCCATTTTCATAATAAGCCTGAATAACTTTAACGCATTGCTCGATTGTGTGTCTTTCCATGGTTCAAAATGAATTCGACTGGAATTGAGAAATGTCAAATAAAATGCAGAAAAATCTTGACGTTTAGGTGTGGTTCACATTCAACATCGGCCCTTTAAATTTAACCACCCTTTATTATACAGAGAGGTCTCACTGAGAGCCATTTCAAAAATCCACTCAAACATTGTGTTGTAAGCGAAGCACCTGTTAGCGAACATAGCTGCGGCTGTTATTTCTACAACCGCTGTTATGGATGCTGCTGTTATTTCTACAAACAGAAGCAAAGCCACGCGAAATAGGTCAAAGAAGCTCTGTTCGTGTGTTTGTTGTTGCCTTGTGTCGAACCAGTTTTTTTTTCACTAGGTTTTCTTTGTGTGCAATTTTTTTTTTGCTGGAGTTGTTTTTGCTATGTTTTTTGCTCTTCTTTATTTTTGTTCTGCTAGAACTTTGTTGTTGATTTTTTTTTTTGCTGCATTTCATAGATCTATAAAGAAATAGATTGAAATGTTTTCATACTTCAGCGATTTTGTTGATCTTACAAAAATCGCTTCAACTTTTCTGTTTCTGATCAGATTGATATGCTTCAAAGGACAACATTTTATAGAATTTAACGCATATGTATATGCCATCAAATATATATCTTTTTACTTAATAAAAAATTATATTTTTTATTCAAGAATTTTATTAAATTATATTATCTATGTTCGCAACTTTTCTGTTTCTGATCAGATTGATACGATTGAATAACAACATTTTAAAGAATTAAACGTGAATTTATATGGCGTTAAAAATATTTTTTTTACTAAATTACAATTTATATTTATTATTCAATTATTTTCTCACCCCAAGATTTCTTCTAAACATCCCACCTCAATGCTATATATGTTAAGTTTAGTATTTTATGTATTTATTAACGTTTTATATTTTATTAAACTAATTCTGAAACTATAATCAAAATTTGAATAAAGTACATATTTGGAAATTAATTACGACCTTCTTTCATAAGTTTTAGTTATGTGTTTATATAACTCCAATAATTTTTCAATTATTAAAGGTTATATTTTATCGGTTTTATAGGTTAGGAAAAATTATTGGAGTTATATAAACACATAACTTAAAGTACATATCTACAATAGTACGAAAGATAACAACGCTTACAACGATATATTAACTATTGTAGTCCGATTAAAACAGACTGAGTTATTTTTATTTAAAAGTTTGATTTTAAAGAAATTTTTTACGTTTTCAAAAATATGTAATTAAACCAATTGTTTATGCCAAAACCCCAAAATAATGTTAAAATAGGAACAAACCTACTGTTAACCTCCTACAAAGCTATTTTAAATTTTAATGTTCTCAATAAAGAACAATCTTTTCATATTGTGTCAAACAAAAATTAAAACAAATAACTAAATAAAAATAACTGGCCCTTAGAAATAAAGAAGTTCTTAGTCAGATATCTCTTAAACTCGACTTTAGCTTTCAATCAATGATAGGCTAAAAGACAATTAAATTAAGCAAGATATATTCAGCATCTGAAATAACTGAGTGAGTAAGGTGCCGGACTAGCATTCAGGAGACGTGGTTTCAATTCTTGACGTGGTAAGCTTGAAATTAGTTTTTATTTTTTTTTTTTATTCTTTATTTTATATGATTTATATGATTCGTTATCGAATTGCTTCTTTTAGTTTTGGAAACTCGTTAAAGAATTGCTTTTATAGTTTCGGCGACTCGTTAACGAATTGCTTTTAATAGTTTTGGCGACTCGTTAACGAATTGCTTTTTTCGGTTTTGACGATTCATTAACGAAGGAGGAATTTCTCCCGCTCGCGATATTATAAATGAATCGCTACTAATAATTGCTAATGAATGAAATGTACTAGAAAACGATTCGTAAACGATAACATTAGTGAATCATTTTGTTTATTTGGTATGGACAGTTTTATTTTTCAAAGGTAAGCAAAATTTGAAGGCACGTGTTTCAATTTTTTTAGAAAAATTTTCGATTTTTTTTTTTAATATTAATGTTTTGAAAAACACCTTAAGAATGTGTACAAATTTCAGCCAAATTCAATTGTTTCAAATTTAGAAGCCGTTTAAGAGATGTTTAAATTTTTATGAGTAGTAAACGCTCATTAAGTAAAAGCAAACAAAAACTTTAAGCGCGGTTTTCTCGAAATGACATTTTTTGAAACGGCTTGCACTCTAATTCGAAAAGTATTCGTCCGATCAAATTAAGTTTTAGTAGATACAATACGTTGATTCTGGGTCAGGTGGAGCGGTGGAGCACGCCCGATGACGTCACTCCGGTCCAGCGCCATCTAGTGGGGGCTTTTTTTTTGCTAAAAAAATGTGCAAAGGTGTATGTCTTTCCTAAAAGCTATTAAAAATTGGCAAGTTTGGTGTATGTCTTTGCTAAAATCTATTAAAAATCGGCAAGTTTGGTGTATGTCTTTGGTTTAAGCTTTTAAAATTGGCAAGTTTGGTGTATGTCTTTGCTTTAAGCTTTTAAACTGGCAAGATTGGTGTATGTCTTTGCTTTAAACTTTTAAAATTTGCAAGTTTGGGGTATGTCCTTGCTTTAATCTTTTATATTGGCAAGTTTGGGGTATGTCTTTGCTTTTAAGCGTTTATCATAATTTTATACACTACATTATCGGTAGTGGTAGTCAAGCGAGTTCTTATTAGTGTTTGCATATTTTGTTTTTTTCTTAACCCTCGAATTCGTTATAGTAATGACTCAAAATCTGCTGATTGACTTTGGCTGAAATGATATGACTTGCTTTGTGAAAATATATATATTTATTTGGAATGAAGCAATTTAGGTACGGCGAAGGTTGAAGGGGTTAAAGAAATGTTTATAAATTTAATAAAGTCGGTAAGTATTAGGTGGGTGTCTTTGATTTAAACTTTGAAATTGGCATGTTTGGGGTATGTCTTTGCTTTTAAGCGTTGATCATAATTTTTTACACTACATTATCGGTAGTGGTAGCCAAGCGAGTTCTTATCAGTGTTTGTATGTTTTGTTTTTTTTCTTAACCCTCGAATACCTAATAGCAATGACTCAAATTCTGCTGGTTGACTTTGACTGAAATGATATGACTTGCTTTGTGAAAATATATATATTTATTTGGAATGAAGCAATTTAGGTACGGCGAAGGTTGAATAGGTTAAAGAAATGTTTATAAATTTAATAAAGTCGGTAAGTATTAGGTGCGTGTATTAAATTTGAATAAGTAGTTTGTGTATTAGATGACAAACATTTAAAACATAGGTATATAATATATAAATTTGTCAGTTGGGGGACATCAGGGTAACAAGCCCCCGCTTAATAACCATCGGCCAAGTCGCTTATAGCCAGCAACTTCTCCGTCGCTGTATTTTATTCTAAGTAAACGAAATACGCCGCAACCATGAAGTTTCTAGAAGCTTCGAGATGCAGAAACTTCGAGAACAATTAAGAAGCCGACTTATGTTATTGTATGCCGATGACGTCACCCATCCCCATCCCGATACGGATCGGTTTATTTGCTTCGGCTTTAAATTCAATTCGTACATCAATAGGTCCAACTTAAACTGCTTCATTTTGGCGTGTTACATCAACAACAATAAGTGGTGCAATAGCCTGGAATCCAGCATGATTCAGAGTTTATATACATACTTTTAAATTAGATATATTACAATTATCAAATATATTTCCTTCCTGTTTACTTTTTTCTCTTTGTAAGCCGATTATAAGAAATCGTGGTTTTTAATTTTGCGGTGAAAGCTTTACATTCCATAAAACTTTTGTTTCCTTTGATAGTATAGGATTTATATGATAATCCCAACTTCTAAACGCCATTGGTATTACCAAATTTTCGTTTTTAATTATCTTGTACATTTCCAATTTTGCAAAGTAACCCAACCAGCGTTTCTTAATGCGCCACTTTCAGCTTTATTCAATGATACGATCAACTTCAAAGCCATTAATTTCATATCGAATTTCATCGAACAGATATGAAACAAAGTTGTTTTTTAAATTTCACACCTGCTGTTACTATATAATTTCCTCCTTCCTGTTTTACTATAAACCCATGAATGTAAATCATACTCTCACTTGGTAAGACAAAGATCCTGATTTTGAATGGGTATACGAACCTCATCGTTATTGTTAAACGATTTTTGGTATTGATAGTAACTATGATAGTCTCTTTTTATAATACTCTCATCGTACATAGGTTGTTGAAGTACATTGAGTATTTCATTCATATTGAATTATTGGTTGATTGATTATCGATATTGTGATTGATTGATTAATTATCGATCAGTTTTAGCAGGTAGCTGTTGAACAGTACAGATCAGTTTAAGCAGTTAACTGTTGAACAGCACAGAACAGTTTTAGCAGTTAGCTGTTGAATAGTACAGACCAGTTTTAGCAGATAGCTGTTGAACAGTACAGACCAGTTTAGCAGATAACTGCTAAAACTGATCTGTACTGTTTAGTTTAGCAGATAACAGATAATACAAAATCAAAAATTTTAAATGTTTGCTTATTATTCAATATAAAACGTAAAAACTACCGGGCTTATTATGTTATATAATAACTTATTTTCTAAAATCAAATCTTATAATATAATATAATTGATTACAAACTAAAATTATATCTTATTATTTAATATAATAGCTTACGAACTAAAATAGAATCTTATTACATAATATAATAACTTACGAGCTAAAATTAGCAAATATTTTGAAGACATTTCCACACATTAAGCTGCTGTGGGTCCTTAAAAATAGGTTTAAAAAAGAAATTTTGAAAAATATAAATATCGATGGTCTACGTTGACTCCTCGTAACTGACTTTTCATGAATTTTACATGAGAAGCAATAAACTGAGCTACCCATAAGATGAAAGAATTAAAAAAATTAAAGTATAGTTTGACGAAGACAACTATATTATGCTATTTTTAAAAACAAAACCAAATCTACACTATTTTTGAAATGGGAAGAAGAATTCATGATAAGAAAATTCGGCGCTTTGTTTGGTTCACTTCTTATAATTTTGGAAGAAAATGTTTGCAAAATTTTTTTAAAAATATGAAAAATCAATTTGTCAATGCGGCAGAAAATTTTCAATTTGTTTGCATACTCATCTCAATTGAAAACAAATGTTAGTTACGATGTGTATGACCATCGATATGTAGCTAAGTATAACGAGCCGAAAGTTGCAGATGGTCATTATTAAAAAAGAAAATGTGTAAGCAATGCCAAAAACAAATTGTAAAAGTGCTCAAAGAGCTTTTAGAAGAACTTCTACGTCTTCAAAGAAAAAACTTCAATGGGGTATTTATGGGTTAATGCACTTTATCGTCAGCAAAGCTCGATTTGAATTCCACAATTTGGCATGCAATTATAAAGCTCAAGATAAGGGAGTATTCCTGGTTGGAAGGCTGTTTTTGGACGCTCTTTGAAAAACTTCTCATTTGAAAACGCAAAGAGTTAATTAAATTCGGTTTTTTATTGTATTAAGAACATATTAAATTAATTAAAAAATTTTTTCCCTTTGTACGAGGGCTGTTCAAAAAGTTGTCGGCCTTCAAAGTCAGGCGTCAAAAAAAGGTATGCTGCTTGCGGCCCGGATAACTCGACTTCAGATCACCTGAAAAAGTAAATGGCGTAAATGGCAAATTCAGTATAGATGTACTTCTAGCCCCTACCTCAATTATAATTTTTTGATTATTTTTTACAAAATGGCGGTCATTGAAAAATTAAAAACATATTTTAGGTCTTTTTTTTTTTAGTTTAGTATAAAAAAATAGTAAAAAATTATTTAAAATTGATATTGAGGTAAAGACCAGAATGGTGGCAATTCTGCGTCCATTGCACTTTGTTTCATCAAAATCGGTTCAGAACTACGCGCGCAATCTGGGCCGCAAGCTCGAAAAACGTGGTTTCGAGATAAACGCGTTTAAGTTTGAAGTTATATATTTGCATAAAAAAAAAAATTAGAATGAAAAATTTAAGCAGTTTTAGACAATTCTGCGTCGAATGCACTTGGTTGCATCAAAATCGGTTGGGTAGAACCGGAGAAAAGTTTCTTCGAAATTCAAAAATGTGATTTTGAAAAAACTCAAAGAAAATTGTAGGCAATAAAAAATGTTTTTTTGTGAAATACTTACATATATCAGCCTGCAATGCCAGCCCCACAAAGAACTCCTTCCTCTTCTTCAAAAAATGAGGACTCCGCGGCTCTTTGTGCTCTTCGGGCAGCTCTACCTTCTTTTGATGCGGACAGAGCTCTGGCTTCGGACCTTTTCAAACGTTCTTCGTTCCGAGACATGACGAAATCATATGTGACTTTGCCAATCGGGATGCCCATTAGGTTCATTATTTGAAGTATTGGCAAAAAACCTTCGTTAAATAAGACAATTGCAATATAATTGGCCATCTCAATAGTGCGTGTCCTCATCTCTTTCGGGTTGGTTACCACGAAACTGGCGTTTCAAGGGACGAGTTTTTCGATTGCTGCCAGTGTTTCTTTTATTTTTATTTCTATTACTTTTTCTATCCATTGTCTTAAGCACAAACAAAAATTTTTATCAAAACTGTACTTGAACTGTACTTGACTGTAACTCAATTCAAAGTGAACTAAACGCTGCCAACATTCGAATGCCTAAGCTCTAAAATGTGTATTCATTTATTTTTAAAATGCGTATACAAACAAGTTATTACCTACTAACGAACGCGTTGAACGAAATTTGGTGGTTGCTTCTGTTGCACTCAAAAAGTAGAGAAATTAAGCAAATCGCATTTTGGCGAAAACATTGCAGGACAAAAAAGGCCATATCTCCTAAAGTTTTTCAAATTTCAAAAAACCCTTTTAGGACGATATTCTCAAATATCCAAGCTATAAAAATATGCTTTTTCAAACTTTGTCCAATATATTGGAAAAAAATATTTTTGTCATGCTTGACTGATCTAAAAGTTTTTGCAATTTATCAGAATTGTTTCTCAACACTACGATTTTTGTGACTGAAAGGGTTAATATCGACTGTCAGCAACAACGTTTTGCAATAACACCTGAATGCCCCTAAAGCTGCTTCTACACGACATTGAATAATGGCATTTGAAGATTTCATGTGTATGTACAATTTTCACGTAAATTTGAAAAATCACAGAAATTACAATTCTTACAAAAAAATATATCTATATCGAAGCCATTGCCATTGCGTATATGGACATTTCGAGAGAAAAGTCTGCTTTCTGTCACGTAACGTATCCCAATATGTTTGCTAATATCTTTGGACTAATATTTTAAATTTTTTTCTTGTTTTGATTTTTGGATCGCTCTATAGTAGCACTATATTTAGTGTAAAAGCTGGGAACTGTAGGAAGTACGGTCCCAAGGTATTAGCAAGTCAATTGTGATATGTTACGTGACAGAAAGAGGAGTTCTGTCTGGAAATGCCCATATGTCACGGGCAATATCAGTTCGTTTAGAAGCAGCATAAAGATTTTGAGGGATGCCCTTACAAACGCAGCTACAAACGCCACTTCTCTTATATTTACAACTTTTTTATACAATTTCTTTCATTATTTCAGGTTTTCTGTTTTCAAAAAGGTCACAAGGACAACGTCCGACATTGAAGCTTACAATGGTGCCCTAGGACGTATGATTCCTAGACGCGTCAATTTTTATAAATTTGTCAAAGTGCTTTAGGACGAGGAATTTATGAAAAGTCGCGATTTCAATATGCTGATAGAAAGTGGTAGCGCTGTTGGGGTAAAAAAGCGAAAGTTTTCAGCGATTGAAAGAAATAAGCTTATACTTGAGTCTTCAGAGATGCTCGAAAACGGTAATATAACAGCTATGCGTTTTTTAGATCGTATGGTTTATTCAAAGAATAATATTTGCACCGACATGGAAGCATATGAGGATATTTTCGAGGACTTCCATGAAGACGATATCGAGAACTGTGAGCACAATCCAAATGTTTGCATAATGCATATAATAAGTGTTGATATTCGTCCAAATATTGTGTTGTTGCCTGGCAAACACCTTCATATTTGCAGTGCCTGCAATTTGAAATTGCAAGCGCAGAGTATTGCAGACATATATATAACGTATATAACACATATTCCGGTCCTGTTTGCCGTCATGAGGTGGCCGATAGTATGCAGATTTTTACATTATCTTAAAAAAGCCCGACATTGCTTGCATTGTAAAATCTTTTTTTATTTTTAGTTTATATGACTTTTTTTGGATGAAATTTTTGTTATGTTAACTGTTTTAAAATATTATTTTCACTTTATATGTTTTCAAATATTAAATACATGTTTGTATGTGTATGCATTAGCGTGTATCGAAAAATGAACACCCAATTCCACTCCTAAATAATGAAATAGGACGGAAAGACAATGCAGAAAATATCTTCTTTTTTTTTAATGAATTCCTGGTTACACAAATAGCGGTTTTCTATGAAAATCGTGTCTTTTTGTCCTGGAGCCCATCTAACGATAAATTTTTTTAAAAAAAATACTATAGATATCGATTCACTATTAAAAACAACTTATGTATGCAAATTTTCAGAGAAATCGAACTACGTACAAGAGTGTCAGCATAGAAACCAAAAACCATTATTTAACCTATATTCAACTAATTTTTTACTGGAGCCCATCTTACAGTAGTTTTTTACAAAAAATAGCACAGATATTGATTAACCATTAAAAAAACTGATTCATGCAGATTTTCAGAGAGATAGAACTATGTTCAGAAGTGTCAGAACCTTCTGTATAAACGTGTACAACGTGGCGAGCGTCGAATGTTAATTTCAACGTGTAAGGAGGGACTAATATTAGCAAACTTGGAGGCTTACACTTTAAGAGACAATTTTGAGCTGACCAGCGAAAGCGATTACTCACCAAGCACAAGCGTGTTTAGTACCCCACAACAGGCTCATAAACAGCGCCTGCTTCCGACAAGGTGTTTGCCAAACTTTGCATTAGAATGTGATCGATACAAAATTTTTCATCGAGTTGCTGCTGCTTTAGCATCATCGCTTATAAAGGATTTGTCAATGATACCCAATTTTAAAATAAAATTCGAAAGAACTGGAAAGCCTATAATTATCGATAAAAATAAAGTTGTTCGCGAAAGAGAGGCAAACCAAGAAAAAGTAATGCAGGAAAACATTTGTAGTTCTAATATTAAAGTTTTTGCATTCGACGAAAGAAGAGACAAAACCCTTACCCTGAAAAAAACGGATGATGGAACGCGCCATCCGCTAATAATCGACGAAACCCATTGAACCATTCTAAAGCAGCCATATTCAAAATTTTTGGACGCTGCCCCAATTCGCGCTAATTCGACAGCACCATCCACTGCCGAAATTGTTTTGAACTTTTTTGTGAATCAAGGGATCACAATATATCGGACTTAATTGGTGTTTGTTCTGATGGCGAAGTGAAAAACACCGGCAACATCAACAAACAAACATCAACAATAGAATTATACACTGTTTGGAGGTTGATCTGGATAGACCGTTACATTGGTTCATTTGCATGCTACATTTTAATGAATTGGCATTTCGCCATTTATTTGGAAAAATTGATTCTTCATTTACAACTGGACCAGCTACCGGCAAGATATCCAAAGCAATATAAACGTAGAAAATACGGTGCGTACAAAATAGATATTCTGTCTGCACAAAGTAGGGCATTAAACCTTTTTTAAATTATTTCTCATATACTAACTTTTTTTATTTCTATTTATTTCTTTAGATTGCAAATTTTAACGCAAGTAACGCAAGTTTTAACGGAAGTATGCCATTAAATATCGGAATTACTGTCGAAAGTACCGAGCAAAAATATAAGTTTGATATAGCAACTAAAGTAGCGACAGGCATTTGTTCGACGACTTTAGCGAATAAAAAACCGGGACGCATCCATCACGCGCTTTGGCTCACAAAAGCCAGTACAGTTTTGGGCTATTTCGTATCACAAGCACAAACAACGCAAGACTTACAGGAATTGGCTACACACATTATTCGGGTGTATGTTCCAATGTATTTCAACATTAAATATCACTATTCCGTCACGCGCGGCTGCGTCCACTTTTTTAATTTCTTAAGAAATTCAAGATATTTGCCTTCAAATTATCGGAAAATTGATGACAATGTTTGTCAACTACTACTATTGCTACTATTGCCCAGAAAATTTGTTGCTGGCTATGATTTTTGATGACGATAGTAATTGGATTGGAATTTGTGCTATACCGAACCACCAAACACCCGTAGAATGTCATAAGAAAGCATCGAAAAACTTGCAAGAATTGGTGATGCCACCTTGGACAACGAAATAATTGAAACACCTTTTTATATTCAAGACACGGAAACACATGTCAAACTCGCCACAGAATCATCAACCGTGACTGCTTCGGAGGGAAGGAATTATGTTTTCAACTCTGGAGTCACGATTAAAGCGTCCCAAATTCGCCACAAAAAAATATTTTTGTTAAATTGAATTTAAAAAGTATATGCTAACATGACAGCTACTTTGTTAGCCACCAATTAATTCATTTTGAAATAAAGAATATAATGTTTACACCTGAGTTTTCGTAAATTTTTCACGGCAATCAGTTATAGGTATAGTTACATAATCAACTTCTAGTGTTTAAGCTAAGCTAAGGTAGCTTCAGTGCAAAAGTTGTCAAGAAATCGGAAAACCAAAAAACTGCCTTGCTTGAAATCTCTAAAAATTTTCTTCCATATATTTTTTTTGCAAAAGCAAACAATAACTTCGAACATAGACAGATCAGGTACTTGTGAAATTTTATAACAGGCAGATCAAGAACTTAAGCTAAACTGAACCCTCATTAAAAGAAAAAATGTTCTACCTGCTACCACTGTACGTGTTTGATCTCGTGAAAAACATGCATAAGTTATTTTAAGTGGTTAATTGAGATCTATGGGAGTTTTTGTAAAAAAGTGTACCTTAAGATGGGCTCCAGTACAAAAGTAGTCGAAAATATTGCAAATAATGGTTTTTTAATTTATATGCTGATACCACTGTCCGTGTTTGATCTCTTGAAAAATTTCCATGCATAAGTTATTGTAAGTGGTTAATTGAGATCTATGGGGGTTTTTGTAAAAAGTGTACCTTAACATGTGCTCCAGTAAAAAAGTAATCGAAAATATGGTAAATAATGGTGTTTTTATTTCTATGCTGACACTTCTGAACGTAGTTCGATCTCTCTGAAAATCTGCAAGAATAAGTTGTTTTTAATGGTTAATCAATGTCTGTGGTGGTTTTTTGTAAAAAACTGTACTATAAGATGGGCTCCAGTACACAATTAGTTGAATATAGGTTAAATAATGGTTCTTTGTTTCTATGCTGACACTCTTGTACGTAGGCCGATCTATCTGAAAATTTGCATGCATAAGTTGTTTTTAGTAGTGAATCGATATCTATAGTATATTTTATAAAAAATTTATCGTTAGATGGGCTCCAGTACAGAAAAGACACGAAAAAAGAAAGATATTTTCTGCATCGTCTTTCCGTCCTTTTTCATTATTTAGGGGTGGAATTAGGTGTTAACTTACACACTAACATATACTTACATCTTCTTTTATTTGGGCTATTGTTCATCGTATTTTTGGGCAATTATTCATAACGAATAAAGGCCCAATATTTTTGGGCGATTATTATTCATTTGTAAATTTGGGCGAACGTTCAGAGTTTTGGCCGATTGTTCACCAGTTTTTTAGGCGATTGTTTATTATTAAAAAATTTGGGCAATTGTTCACTTTTGGGCTTGGGCGATTCTTCGCACAACCTATCAATCTGATCAGAAACAGAAAAGTTGCAAAAATAGATAATATAATTTAATAAAACACTTGAATAAAATATATAATTTTTATTAAGTAAAAGCAATTATTTCTGATGGCAAGTATCTATGTATATCTCTATATGATAATATAATAATATCTAAGGTTTCATATAAGGGGAACAGGGGGCGAACCTCCACATGGCAACGTGTCTGACCGTCTTAACCTGGCGAGGCCAGCATTATCCATGTCGAAATTGTCTAAAGTCGACTCAAACCTCCACGTGGTGTTCCCTGGGCAAAGGCAAACTGGCATCCGTCAGTTAGACGTCTAATTTGAGCAGCGGGTCGCCCCTTAAACATTCCTTAAACATGGAATGTGCGCAGGGTTTGGGTCCCGCCACATTACTACTGCCCAATGACAACTAAACCAGCCTCGGATAAGAACCCCAATTACGTTGACGACCACCGCAAACGAAAAACGGACAATAATTTACGGATATGCACCTGGAATGTCCAAACCCTTTATAGGGAAGGTGCCATTATCCAACTGGCGGAAACCCTCAAAACAGTAAAGGCTGACATCACCGCCATCCAGGAAATGCGATGGAAAGGGCAAGGCTGCTCTAAACAAGCACACTGAGATATCTACTACAGCTGCCATGCGGAGAGGCGCGAATTTGCATGTGGATTCGTTGTTAGCCGGAAACTACGCCACCTTGTTTCCCGGTTTCCCACGATCCGCATCAAGGCAAAATTTTTCTCCATCAGCCTTATTTGCGCGCATACCCCGACGGAGGAAAAGGACGAAGCCGTCAAAGACGCTTTCTACGCTAGTCTTGAGGACGTATACGACCACCTTCCGGTCCATGACGTGAAAATAGTCCTCGGCGATTTTAATGCGAAAGTCGGAGGGAAGGCATCTTTGGCCCCACTGCCGGTCAGTTCAGTCTTCATGAGACCTCCACCAACAACGGTCTAAGACTGATCGACTTCGCCGCGGCACGAAACATGGTAGTTAGTAGCACCAAATTTTAGCACCTCGACATCCACAAGGCCACCTGGCTGTCCCCGGATCAAAAAACGCGAAACCAAATTGATCATGTTGTAATCGACAGAAGGCATGCCTCTAGTGTTCTAGATGTGCGTACATTTCGGGGGATCAACATTGACTCCGACCATTATCTTGTTGCAGCCAAGATCCGCATGCGATTATGCAATGCGAAGAACATACGCACAGGAGTGCAACGAAAGCTAGATGTCGCTAAGCTGCAATTACAACGGACTGCCGAAGCCTACTATGCTCAACTCTCGGTTAAGCCCAACCAACCAACCTCTGGAACCGACGACGCCGGCGGACTTTGGGCGCATATATCCCACTCCATGCGCGCTGCCGCTGAAGAAGTCATTGGTATCTGGCGCCCGCAACCTCGGAACCAATGGTATTATCAGAAGTGTCGCATCACGACTGCAGTAAAAAACGCCGCATATAGAAAAACGCTGCAGTCAGCTGCAACGCGAGCCGTGCGAGAAAACTACCACGAAACGAGGAAGGAAGAGAGGCGCCTTTTCAGACGCAAGAGCAGGAAAAGCGTGAGCATGAGGAACTAGAGGTATACCAGAAGGATGCACGAAAATTTTATCAACAGGTTAAGCGTCTAACCCAAGGTTTCAAGCCCGGAGCATCCACTTGTAGAGACGAAAATGGAGATCTGAATACGGATACGCAGTGTGTGCTAACATTGTGGAGACGGCACTTCTCCAATTTACTTACTGGCGACGATTCCACCAATGCCGCCCATGGAGAGCGCAGTTCAGGGCCACCAATCAACGATGACGGAGTGGAAGTACCACCACCTAGCCATGAAGAGGTTCGAGTTGCTATTCAATGACTTAAAAACAATAAATCAGCGGGTACTGACGGCCTGTCAGCTGAATTGTTTAAAACCGGCGGCGATGAATTGATAAGGCGCATGCATCAGCTCATCAGCAAAATATGGCTAGCAGAAAGCATGCCCGACGATTGGAACCTCAGCGTACTGTGCCCTATACTTAAGAAAGGAGACCCAACAATCTGCGGAAGTTATAGAGGTATCAGTCTTATTTCCATCGCATATAAGGTTCTCTCAAGCGTACTATGTGAAAGATTAAAGCCAATTACAAAAACACTGATTGGACCTTATCAGTGTGGCTTTCGACCTGGTAAGTCCACCATAAACCAGATTTTCACGCTACGACAAATCCTGCCTATACGCAACAATGTCTGAGTTCGGTATAATGACGTTGAGCAACACACGCAGCTCTGTCAAGGTAGGAAATGACCTCTCCGAAACCTTCAATACCGAAAGAGGTTTCAGGCAAGGCGATCCACTGTCTTGCGATCTCTTTAACATCATCATGGAGGGGATCGTACGAAAGGCCGTTGTGCATCGTAGTGGCACCATTTTCTATAAAGGTGTCCAGCTCCTTGCGTACGCTGATGATATTGATATTGTTGGCAGAACCAAGAGAGATGTTACCGCTGCTTTCGCCGCTATCGAAAAGGAATCAGCCAAAGTGGGTTCGAAGATAAATGAGGATAAAACAAAGTATATGCTGTCTACAAACAAGAGAGCGCGGCGTTTAGACTCCCAAGTTTCATCCGGCAGCTATAACTTTGACGTAGTCAAGGAGTTTGTATACCTTGGCACCGCCATTAATACCAACAACGAAATCAGCCTGGAGATAAAGCGAAGAATAATAATTGCTGATAGGTGCTACTACGGGCTCAGTAAGCAACTAAGTTACAGAGCCCTCTCCCGATCGACAAAATTAACACTCTACAAGATGCTCGTTCTACCTGTGCTGCTTTATGGCGCTGAGGCATGGGTAGTTTCGCAAACTGACGCAGCCGCTCTGGGGGTGTTCGAGAGAAAAGTTCTTCGCAAAATCTTCGGTACTGTTCGAGTCGGTGATGACTATCGCATCCGAATGAACCACGAGCTGTATGAGCTCTACGATGACATTGACGTAGTTCGGCGTATAACTGTGCAGCGACTACGCTGGCTGGGTCATGTTCATCGTATGGACGACGAAGCTCCAGCGAAAAAGGTGCTCGAGGCGAGGGTGGCTGATCAACGACGACGAGGGAGACCATGCCTCCGATGGATGGACCAGGCTGAGGAAGCCCTAACCGCACTTGGTGTATCCGATTGGAGAAGGCGCGCACAAAGCAGAGGCGCCTGGCGAGAGCTGATGAGGTCGTCCGAAACCCGGACACGGGTTGTTACGACCACGTAAGTAAGTAAAATAAGGTTTCATATAAATGTGTTGCTATATTAAAAAATTCCGATTGTAAGCTACCTCCAATTGGAATAACCTCAGATAACAAGATTAGAATAATTCAGAAGATGATAGCAACAAGAATAAATCCTAGTTAACTGTACTAACAACAAGCAGAGCTGACAACAACAACACAACTTTGAATTCATAAAATCCTAGCAAGAAGAAAAAAATCCTAGCTAACTATACCAAAAATAAGCACAGCTGACTACAAATACAACAAGAACACAACTGGATAAAATTCTAGCTTCCCAATAAACATTGTGGCGACGGGTGATTCGTTAACGAATAGCTTGTGAATCGTTATTTTTAAAGTTGTCGAATAGTTTCATACCGAATTCATCAGAGGTGGGCTTGATGCTTAAGGAAAGCACCGATAGAAATCATGACTTTCCTTTTTTAAAACAAAAAAACAACTTTTTCCGACTTTTCAATATACAAATTTTTTTAAGAAAAGTATTTTTTATTAACTTTCTTTTGTTAAGACGTCATTTAAGCGAATATTTGTTTTATAAATTTTATGTTTTTGTTTTAATTTTAAGTGAAAAAAATGAAAAAAAGAAATTTAAATGAAAAAAAGTGGCGGCCGTGGCGTAATGGGTGAGTGTGTGACTCTTACGCCAGAGAACCCAGGTTCGAATCCTCCATCTGACACAGAAAATGTTTTCAATTGAATTAATTTTTCTGTTCGGTCGTCACCTCTCTGCAGACAATGGCAAACCTCAGAGAGTAAAAACTGCCATGAAAAGCTTCTTGAGAACATAAGCAGTTCGGAGTCGGCGTAAAACATGTAGGTCCAGTTCTCGATCATTTGTGTGCAAACATTTCACATCACACACAACACAATTGATCATACGAAGCTCGGTCAAAGTCCTTTCAAGGGCTGAAATAGCCATATCCATTTTTTTTTTTTTTAAAAAGAAACATAAATTTTCATAAATTTTTATATGAAGAAAATTTTGTGAAATATTTTTTCTTCCGTTATGTTACTTCGTGCTTATTCTTTATATAAATAATTTCCACTTATAATTTGTTCAAGATTTTCATATGAATAAGTTCTCGTTAACAAAGTGCTTTTTGTTGTTTTGGCGACTCGTTAACGAATTGCTATATTTAGTTTTGGCGACTTGTTAACGAATCGCTTTTTCATAGTTTTGGCGACTCGTTAACGAATGGCTTTTTCGGTTTTGACGAATGTTTAACGAAGCCGAAAAAAGTTGTTCAAAAAATGATAAAAAAAATAATTTTTAACTTTTGAAAAGCCAAATCTTTAAAAAAAAAGCCAAAAAAAAAAAAAATTATTTTTGACCAAGTTGGGGTTCGAACCCATGTCCGCGAATGCGGGCTCTTATTATCAAGCAAATTAAGCAAGATATATTCAGCATCTGAAATAGCCGAGTAGGTAAGGTGCCGCACTAACATTCAGATGACGTGGTTTCAATTCTTGCCGTATTAAGTTTGAAATTAGTTTTTTTTTTATTTTGTATATGATTTATATGATTCGTTATCGAATTACTTTTTTTAGTTTTGGAAACTCTTTAAAGAATTGCTCTTTATAGTTTTGGCGACTCGTTAACGAATTTCTTTTTATAGTTTTGGCGACTCGTTAACGATTTGCTTTTTTCGGTTTTGACGATTCATTAACGAAGAAGGAATTTCTCCCGCTCGCGATATTATAAATGAATCGCTACTAATAATTACTAATGAATGAAATGTACGAGAATGCAATTCGTAAACGATAACATTAGTGAATTATTTTGTTTGTTGGGCTACTATAGAATAGCAACAACAACAACCAGACAACCTTGTGTTGTTGCCGATTTTCAACATGCAGCAAGGCAGAGCGGTAGAGGCAATGAGTATATATATAACAGAGAATTTATTTCGCTCTGAAGTTTAACATGACTCCAAATGTAGCAAGCAAATAAAGACTTTGCAGTTTTGTTTTCGAAATTATATGTGCGCAGAAGCGCTGCCGATATTTGTGCAGGCGCCGCGATGATTGTTCTTTTGGTTTTTTATATTGAAATTTTTTCCTGCACAATGTTTACGTTTTGGGCTAGACACTTGCTGCTTGAATGCATTTATTTAAATATGCCAACATTTATGCTAATTCTAAGTATTTGTATATTTGAAAATATAAAATGATTTTTTCAATATTTCAATAATTTTTTCAATATTTCTACAATGAGTATATGAATATTTTTTACGTCAAATAGAAAATTTTTCATTTATCCAATTTATGTTATTTTCAAATAAATTGGATAAATAAATTTTTTCCTTTTTTAGCTGCTTTTGCTTGCATAGACTTATTTCAATTTCCCAATTAGATATTTGCAAGTTTAAAAGGTTTTCAATCAACTGGCATGTATTGAATTAAGAAGTTGAAGAATAAAAATATGAAATGTTTTGAATTATCTGAATTTGATCGAATTTATTGTATTGAAAATAATAATATTTTGGAGGAATAAATAGCAGCGAATTTTTAACTTAAAAGAAAACTAATGCGCCGCCGCTAGCCAGCTTCGAACCCGGGCATTTTGATTGCAAGGCGAACACGTTAACCAGTCGACCACAACTCAACTCAAGGGTTTCATTCTTAATTACACATTAAATGAAGTTTGATAAAATCAAATTAAAATTTTCTTCAACAAATTTAAATAGGCTGAAAAGAACGTGTTGCAGGAAAATGTTTCATTTTTATAGATTTACATTTATAAAATAAAATTTATTTCAACTTCCCAATTAGATATAAAACTTTTGAAAAAATATTCGCTAAAGTGACGAACTAACAATAAAAGATTGATAAAAAATACTTTTCTTAAAAATTTTTTTTAATATTAAAAAGTCGGTTCGGTTATGCATTTGAAATGAATTCGAAAAAAATCAAAATAAGGGAATCCGAAAAAAAACAAAAAAAAAAATCCAAGCAGACAGCAAAAACAAAAAAATCAGTCGAAAAAAAAAACCGGTCGACTGATTACAATTCCTGCAAATGATGCATGCAAATTTCTATCTTCCATTTCAGCTACACACACACATGCATCTTGCTGTTATTTCCCTGTAGGAAAATCAACTAATTTAAAAGTAGTTGATAAAGTAGTTTTTTGTCAACCACAACTAGTTGAAATTCTGACTTTTTTCCATAGAACGAACTAACTTATTTTGTATGGTGATGTCCGCTAAATAAGTCAATTGACTTTCGTCTGCATATATTTTGAACTACTTGTTAAATTAGTTACATTTAAATTATTTTTTTAATTGCTTTTAAATAACCAACTGAAAACTATTACTGATGGCCTAAAGTTAATAATATTTGATGAAATAACATGGTTAAATATATATAAACTTGTAATCTAATAAAAATTTGCAATTAAAACATGTCAACATCAGAGTAGTTGCCGCCTTAATATAATTAAATGTAGTTCATATACTGGTTTATTTTAAATTAGTTTTTTAATTAGTTGTTTTTAAAAACAAGGTAGTTTGTTCCTATAAGAAAGAATTAATTCAATTGAATTGTGGCCGACTGATTACGTGTTTGCCTTGTACGCAAAATGCTAGGAGGCGGCGCATTGATTGTTACTTGTTTTTTTTTTTTGTTAATTTGCTGCTATTAAATGCAAGATTTTCTTTTTGACCTAAAAAAAAATTTTATGTAGGTAATTACAAATATTAAAAAATATTAAATATAAAGATCCCTTCATATTTTAATGCAAATACCTGAATCTTGCAAATAGCTAATTGGGAAATTGAAATAAATCTATGCAAGCAAAAGCAGCTAAAAAAGGAAAAAATTTATTTATCCAATTTATTTGAAAATAAAATAAATTGGATAAATGAAAAATTTTCTATTTGACGTAAAAAATATTCATATTCTCATTGTAGAAATATTGAAAAAATTATTGAAATATTGAAAAAATCATTTTCTATTTCCAAATATACAAATACCTAGAACTAGCATAAATGTTGGCTTATTAAAATACATTCATTCAAGCAGCAAGTGTCTAGCCCAAAACGTAAACATTGTGCAGTAAAAAATTTCAAATATAAAAAACCAAAAGAACAATCATCGCGGCGCCTGCACAAATATCGGCAGCACTTCTGCGCACATTGTTCTGCGCAGATTGCTTCTGCGCACATTTAATTTCGAAAACAAAACTGCAAAGTCTTTATTTGCTTGCTACATTTGGAGTTATGTTAAACTTCAGAGCGAAATAAATTCTCTGTTATATAAGTTAAATATCTTTTAGTTTAAAACTCTAAAAAAAATATTTATTTTTTTGAGCTTAAGCTCTTTATTGTATCGTAATCAAATTTAAACTAAACAATTATATTTCTTAAACTACTTTTGCCACTGCCTCTGCTGACGTACGCTGCAGCCTTTATTGTTATTGTTGTTGTTGTTGGATTACCAGCTACTTGCTGACTCTGTGGGAACGTTGCAACTGCAATTTGTCACGTACCGCTCTCGTATTATACGTCTGGAGCGGATGCGCGTGTTAGCTGGACGTAGAGTTATGAGAAAAATATGTTTGGCATTAACTCCTCCCTCCTTAAAAACGCTTGTCCTCGAGCGTCTGAAATATCTGGAAAGTTCTTGCTTCAGGCGTAAAAAGGATTTTTCCTTTTTTAAAGCAATGTTTCTTGATGCCGATCAACAGGGCAACCATAATGATGAAGGTCACTCCTGCAAAGGTTCTATTTATCACCTTCTTAGTTTGTAATGATCTGATTTCTGCTGTGTTATTGATATGTAATTCGCTAACGGCTTCTAGTGACAGTAACCTAGTTCGGCTTTTTTCCGCTGGTGTTGGCTGAGCTATTGCTGGCATAATCTTTAGGGGGGTGTTTCGAAGTTTTTATATGTTTTTCCGTTTACTATTATTGGTGCATTTTTGAAGTTCAATATAAAGGTGCCATTTAAAGTTCGAACGCCGTCATCTATCATAATGTTACCTTGGAAATTGTTCAGGAAAGTACTCCAGGTGCTATGAGTTCGTCTCTTGGGATGTGGTGGCAGTTTATCATGTGGCACGACGAGTTGAGGCTTCTAATTAAATTTGGTATACAAAAATCGTCACTTAAGTCTAACAATTCATTTTGTTTACAGGTACTTATCATATTGTATTGCTTACAACTAGTTTTTATTCCCAAAATATTTCTTTGATTTACTAGAACATTGTTATATTTTAAATTAATTATTACATTGTTTCTTATAACAGCTTTAACGATATAATTGTCATAAATCTCATTGGTAGTCAATGGTATTTTACAATATATAAAATTGCTGATGAATTATTTAATACGCTTACATCTGCAAATTCTAATGCTTCTTCAGCTGTATTAAAGGGCATTTACTTATTTATGTGTTGATTAAAAGCATTGTTTACAAAGGTTTGCTTATTATTAATCGTTATTAATTTGTTTAAATTATCTTGATCATATTAAGATCAACATGATCAGGGCTACCTGCGAGATATTTCCATGCAGTGCCGATTATATCAAGGGATCTCTTTGATTTGGGATTTCGAATGGGTTCAAGGATTTCTAACATTTCGATGGCTTGGTGGGTTTCATGTTGTAGAGTGGGGTATAATGGATGTTCTTGCGGTATATTTTTATCTATTACATTAGCTATGTTTTCCAAAAGATCTCTGTAGATTTGAGTATTAATTATGTACATAAAATTTAAGGTACCGTCTTTTATTTTGGATTGTCCATTTTGCATGGTTTTTAGGTGGGATGAGGAGTAATCATGGATTTGGACATCTGCATAGGCCATGCAGACGAGGAGACTGAAAAGAGATAACCATCTTGATAATTTATTTAATACAATGTTTGAATTATAAAATGTACGCCTATGGCATATTTTAATTTTCACTTATAACTTAAAAATATGATCGTATGCCTATGGCATATTATTCGATTTTCTTCCATTACTTATATATATTTGTATCTTATTTTTATTGTCGTTATTAAAATTATTTTCTTTGTCATGTAATTTTATTATTATTGGTGTAATGATTATTATGTTATTTCTATTTATTATTCATTATAATTACGTTTTTATATGGCTTTTGTGTACTAACCGTCCAGATTGCGTCATAACTGTGGTGGTGGAATGTATTGAGTAGTTATATTTGCAGATTGATTTGTTTAGCAACTCGCTAAAATTGTTATGAGTATTTTCTGCTCTAACACATCGTAATACCTCGGAAAGGGTTGAATGGAACTTCTCTACCTGTCCATTGTCTGAACTAGTATAAGGAGTTGTTTTAAATACTGCAATGTATTAACATGAACTTAATTTGGCTTGAACTTAGGGACTTTTCATTGTCAGTTACAATGCTTTCTGGTATTCCAAAAGATGTGAGTAGATCTTGTAACGGCTGTTTTATGTCTTCGGTTGCTCTTGACTTCACAATTTTAGCTTGAGCGTATTTGGAAAATTTATCTATTGCGGTAAAGACAACTTTACCATTGGTGTGATAGATATCGATATGGACAATATAGTTCTGGGTAGTACTGGGTAGTTCGGAATAGGGGTTGGTTTCAGAATTGGATTTAGAGGATGTTTTTCGTATTTATTCTCTTGACATATTTTGCATTGTTTTGCAATTTTCTTTATTTTTGCTTTCTCCAGAATCTGGGATTTGTTTTCAGTTGGGTTCCTATGTGCTCTGTTATGTTCTTTTAAAATCTCGGATTCCTGTTCTGTTTCCTGCTTTAAGTTTTTCACTGTCTTTCGAGTGTAAAGTACCCCATATTGACTAAAATGTGATTGGTAAATGGTTTGAATTCTGCCAAGGATGGGGTCTTCTGTAATGATTGCATTAGTGACCGAAGGGTTAAGGTAGCGTTTAAGCAAGCTTACTAAAATTTCGTCTGTATACTCTGGTTCGGTAATAATGTGCCTATGGTAAGTCGGGAAAATTTTTTTAAGCTGGTAGGATGAAGTTTCTGCTGTTGTTATAAAAAGTTGGTTTTTAAATACGTTAACCGGAGCATTAGTGTGTGGAACTAAATTTTGTGATGAGCTTTCATCACTGTGTTTCGTAGCTGTTAGGGTGTTAATTGGTGCTTGTTGTGGTGGTCGGGATAATCCATCGGCCACTACATTAGTTTTGCCTGGCTTGTACTTCAATTCATAGTTGTGCTCTTCAAGAATCGCTCTCCAGCGTTTCATCTTACTGTTGTTATTCTTGTTGCTCAAAGCATACGTTAACGGTTGATGATCGGTAAAGATCTTCACCTTTGCTGAGCCATACAAGTAGTTTCGCAGAGACTTCAATGCCCAGATGATGGCAAGCATCTCCTTTTCGTTGGCAGCATAATTCTCTTCTGCTTTTGAGAGTGTTCTCGATATGAACGTTATTGGTCTATCTTCCTGAGATAGAACAGCACCTATTGCATAATTAGATGCATCTGTTGTGAGCTCGAAGTCTTTATTTAAATTGGGGTAGGTTAGCATTACTTCACTTGAAATTAAAACATTTCTTATTTTATGGAATGCATTGAAAGCGTCCTCATCAAAATGGATCTGCTTCTTTGCTGACTGAGTCTTGGAGGTCCGTCCGTCCTCCCCTCTTAAAAGGGCTGTCAGGGGCTTAGCGAGTTTCGCATAGTCCTTAACGAGCGACGGTAGTACCCTGAAAGACCCAGAAAGGATCTGAGTTCTTTAAGGTTTTGCGAGATTGGAAAATTTTTAACAGTTGTGATTTTCGAAGGATTGGTTTTAATTCCTTCTGGCGTCACAATGAACCCTAAAAATTCTACTTCTTTTTCAAAGAAATTGCACTTATCTAATTGGATTATCATGTTCGCCTGCTCGAGTGTCCTAAAGATATCTGATAAGTCTTTTACATGGTCCGATTCTGTTTTACTGAAAACGATAATGTCATCTATGTTCACATAGCAATTACGTCCTATTTATTCTCGTAGAATGTCGTCTAGCGCCCTCTGAAATATTGAGGGGGCGTTCTTCAATCCAAAAGGTAATCTTGTAAGTTCATACTTTCCGTTGTTAATTGCAAACGCTGTCTTTTCCAAATCCGAATTCCTTAAGGGAATTTAGTGAAAACCGCTTTTTAAATCTACAACTGAAAAAAACCTATTGCTTCCCAATTGGGCAAGGACTTCATTTATTTCTGGTATTGGGTATCGGTCTGCAACCGTAACTGAATTTAATTTTCGGTAGTCTATGACTAATCTGTACTGTTTGTTTCCTAAAGAATCTGGTTTTTTGTCTACTATCCACACAGGTGCATTATAGGGTGAACGAGATGGCTTGATAATTTCATCTTCAAGTAACTTGTTGACTTGCCTTTCAACTTCAGACTTCAGGGACATAGGATATGGATAGCATTTGGAGTATATTGCATTATCTGTTACCGTTCTTATTTCCGCTTTTATTTTTGTGGTGTAAGTTAACTTTTCGTTAAGTTCTGCGAAAAGTGTTGGATATTGACTACACAATAAGTGAAGTTTTCCTTTTTGTTCTTTTGTTAAATGTTCTATTTTAGTGTCTAAAGTATTGACAGATTTAGCTGCCTGTTGTTTAATTGAAATTTTTTACCCATTATTTATTAGCATATAATTTTCTGCCGTATGAATTACTGCGTTTAGTAGTTTGAGGCTATCATTGCCAAGAATGCCATGAAAGGACTTAAGAGAGGGTAACACAAAAAATTTAAGCTTACCGGTTTCTATTCCAAAAAGGGTTAAAAAAATATGGTGGGATATTTTAATTTTTCCACCTACTGAGTTGGCGTAAAAAATGTTGTCATTTGGTAGAGGATTTTTTGCTAATGAAGGTTGTATGTCGTTCTTATTAGATCCGGTGTCTATTAAGAACTTGAGTATCTCTCCGTTACCGGTTTTGCATTGAAAATATGGTAACGTAGAGTCCGTCAGCCTAAAAAATGTATGTCACAAAATTTTTCGTCATCGTCATCTTGTTCGTCCTGAAATTGTTTAGTGTAATCCTGATAATATTCGTTCCATGGTTGACGTCCTAGCTGTATGTCATATTCATTTGCTTCAGGTTCTTGTGAAGTGTTATCTATGTGTTCTTGAGAAATCTGGTTGATTCGTTGCATTTTATTCGTGAAGTTTTTGTTGAATTGGGTTGACTGTGTTGGCGGTGGGCGTTTGGGTTGAAAAGTATTAAAGTTCGGTCTGTTCAAATAGTTCACATTTCTTGTTTGCTGGGATTGGTCGACATCCATCGGTGTTTGAGGTTTTGGTTGTGATGGCCTTGCTGGTGGGACATTATATGCAAAATTATTGAAAGGAACGTTTGGTCTAAATTGTTGGTTAAAATATTGGGGGTGTCGGTGATAAAACTGAGGTGCTTGTGGTCTTGTTTGTGGAACATTCTCAGGGACATAAGCAAGCTGTGGGAAAAAATGTCTGTTTTTCGTATTGATACTTTTTAGGTGGTAACAAAGGCTTTTGCTGAAATTGTTGCGCATAAAAAGGTTGTGGAGTTGGAATAGGTTTCCTTGAAATGTTATACTGGTTATTTGCATGTACTGCTCTGAATTACTGGTTCTCAAGCTTAGTGTAGAAGTGCAAAGCTTCCGGCAAGTCGGCAGGCTCTTTCATGCCTAGCAGTCTTGAAAGATCACCGGACAAACCTCGTATAAAGGTATCCAGTGCTTTGTCACGATATGTTCCGGTAAGAACTCGCATGGCGTCATTATTGATATCCATGCACGCAATTTTATTTAGAATGAGCGATAAGTGAGGATATACCTCACCATAAAATTCTTGTACTGTTCTTCGTCCTTGGATTAAACATGTCATTTGGTATTCCAAAGTGCTAAGGTCTCTTTTGTCTGCGTAGTGCATTGTAAGGCATCGGGATATTGCCTTCCAATTAAGAGGTGTGTTGTATGATTCCAACACGGCATCGGCACTACCTATGACTTTATTCCTTACTACATTAAGAATACCGAAGTATCTGGGGCTACCTATGGTTGGTTCATAGATTTTTAGAATCCTTTCAACGCTTTTTTTCCAGCTGCTAAACTCCGCCGAATTTCCGCTGAATTCTCGTAATGAACGGACGACATCCGGTATTTTGTGGATGTCCGCCAGGTTATTTTGGTATCGTTCGTCTATTGTCTGATCCGTCATCACTTGATGTGTATCTCTAAGATTACGTCAATCAGTCTTTAATATGTCCGTCATAATACTCCTAATTAAACTTGCAAACTCTGGGCTTGCATTCGCGGTATTTTGCTACACTGATGGTGCAGGGGGTGCTAGTGGTGTCGGTACACCAGGATGTCCTAACAATGGAGGCCTGATTATGTTATTTTGAGCCATTTCTTTGAGCTTTTTTATTTAAAATTTCCTAATATTTTATGTGTTAAAATATTTTGCAATTTCTTTACACAATTTTAATTAAAAATTTGATATATTTTATTTTTTTTTATGTTATAGTTTAAATTTAAACAAAAGTGTTTATTCGTTTTAACTTTAATTTCATAAAATTCTTTTAAACAATTTAACTCTTTACTTAAGTCTTAAGACAACTTTTACTATTTTCAATTCATAAATATTTTGATTTATTATATAAACTTTTAAACTATTTTGGA